>JACXGI010014961.1:0-18166 GCA_016801175.1 Esox masquinongy | reverse complement strand
TTTTCTGAGATACTGAATTTGGGATTTTCATTAGTTGTCAGTTATAATCATCACACTTAAAAGAAATAAACATTTGAAATATATCAGTCTGTGTGTAATGAATGAATATAATATACAAGTTTCACTTTTTGAATGGAATTACTGAAATAAATCAACTTTTTGATGATATTCTAATTTTATGACCAGCACCTGTATGTGAGAAGAGTTATGAGACCGCAGGCTTGCTGGTAAAATGCACATAAAGGAGTACCTCAGGGGTAATCTAAGAACCGATGGTGGTACAGCAACCAAAAAAAGACATTATATCAGTCTTCACTTAATTGAATGAAAAATTGGACGCATAAGGAAATCTTTAGCTATGAATGCATAGTTGCAAGTTGGTGGCCCAAACTTAATGGATTTTCGCACTCTGAACAATGTCTTTAAAATTAATTGGGCCAAACATTTCATAAATAAACCAACTTCAATTTGGAACTTTATCCCGCACTTTTTCTCCCGTTTTGGTGGCTTCAATTTTGTTTTACTCTGTAACTATAATGTTGACATTATAGCTATGAAACTGTCTGCTTTCCATAGACGTGTTGTTGGCCTGGTCCCTGATCTACAAACACAACTTCTCACCACAATGGTATTTTATTTGGAACAATAAAGATACAGCTCCGCAAATAATTAAGAGACCACTGCACCTTTTTCTTTCCTTTCCAAAAAAGTTGAAAAGGAAAGTTTTGAGTGAGGAACAGAAGCATTCAATTTGCAGTGGTCTTTTAATCTTTACCCTTCTGTTCCTCACTCAAAACCTTTCTTTTCGACTTTTTTGGAAAGGAAAGAAAACGGTGTAGTGGTCTCTTAATTTTTTCCGGAGCTATATTTTATACTTTATACAGGAACAAATCTTTATTAATGGAAAACCTGTTTAATAATATTATTTTGCTGATATTTTAACATAACTAAAGACAGTGCAAATGACATAATAACCTGCTAATAACCCCGTGTTTCACATTCATCATGTTAGTCCATCAGGCAAATTATTTTTTCCTTTGGCTCAACTAGTTCTCAGAAAGAAAAAAATAAGACATTAGTTATTAATATTATTTATTAATAATAGTATTAGATTAGATTCAACTTTATTGTCATTGAACAGTACAAGTACAGTACAACAAAATGCAGTTTGCGTCTAACCAGAAGTGCAAATAGAGGAGTGCAGAAAATTTAAGTATAATGTACGTACAATAGATGTGCAATTAATGCAAATGCATTACATATGGAAATCCTAAATGTGCTGTGGAAAAATTTACAAATTTACAGAACATTTACAGGTATTAAGTATAATGTATGTACAAGTGAGATATAGATGTGGCAATACTCAATGGCATTCTGAGTTTGCAATCAAGGAAGATTGAGGGAGTAATGTGAGAATATTAATTGAAAAGTAAAGTGGCAGTTCTAAATGTGCAGTGACTGAGGGCAGGGTTAAGGTGCAGGTTTAAGGTGCAAGTCCGCATGAGCGAATGAAATACAGGAACAGCAGCAATAACACGTGAACTGAAACATCTTATCAGACTAGTCCAGTAGTGCAAGGTGGGCATAGTTAGTGATGGGAGGTCACAGAGTTCAGCAGGGTTACAGCAGATGGAAAGAATCTGAGCCTGCTGGTGCGAGAACGGAGAGACCTGTACCGCCTGCATGATGGGAGGAGGGCAAACAGATTGAGCCATGGATGTGAAGGGTCTCGGGTGATACTGCTTACGCTGTAGATCTTCAATGGCTAGGAGCTGGGTCCCCATGATTTGCTGGACGGTTTTCATCACCCGTTGCAGGGCCTTCCAGTCGGCTACAGAGTAGAAGTTCGCAAGGATCTTGGAAGACAGGCGGGCCTTCTTCATCTTCGTCAAGAAGTACAGGCACTGCAGTGCCTTTTTGACCAGGGCTGAGGTGTTGAGGGACAATGAAAGGTCCTCGGAGATGTGGACACCAAAGAATTTGAAGCTGGACACGCTCCACCTCAGTGCCATTGATGAGAACTGGGGAGTGACTGCAGCCTTTAGACTTCCTGTAATCCACAATGAGCTCCTTGGTTTTCTTTGTGTTGAGGGACAGGTTGTTTTCAGCGCATCACGCTGTCAGGCGCTTGACCTCCTCCCTGTAGGCTGGAACCGAAAAATGTTTCGATGGTTACATCTTGATGCAGTACCTTGCTAACATTGGTATTGGCATGAAACCTATTGCTAATGGTAGCAAGCTCATGATTTTTACAGACAGCACATTAAATCAGAGATACATCGATAGTCATTGTTTCCTACCGATGAAGCTGGCGGCCTTGCCACGTGCTATGGGTTTTAAGGATTCGAAAAAAGGCTACTTTCCTTAGAAGTTTAACATCAAGGAGAATGTGAACTATGTTGGCCCCCATCCGGAACCGCATTACTACGGTGTGAATACCATGATGGCTAAAGTACGAAACTGTTTCCGCAGACCCCTTTGTCATGCAGGATGAAATAAAGGCTTACTGCGTGAATGATGTGGTCATCTTGAGAGAGGGTTGTATGTGATACAGACTCGAGTTCCTGGAGTGTGGTGGTGTTGACCCTTTCCGGTCAATTGTGATTGCTTCGGCTTGCATGAATGTCTTTTGCAACACATTCCTCACCAAGGACACAATTGCATTGGTCCCCTCAGACAAATACAATCGTTGTCAGAAGACATTCTCAAACAGCTCAATCCAATGGCTTGAATATGTGGCCTCTGATGAGGATATATCAATACAGCACGCCCTGAACAGGGGTGAAATGAAAATCGGTGCCTACTATGTTGATGGATACGCTGAACGCGATGGGGTGTGCACAGTCTATGAATTTCTAGGTTTCTGGCACGGACACCTAAAGTGTCATTGTTCAACAAACACCAATCAGATGACAAAGATTCAGTACGGGTTGATGCACTATTAATGACAAAGCTTGAGGCTTTAAATTAACACAACGTACATGTTCAATACATATGGGAGTGTGAGCGGAATCAGCTTAAAAACACATCCACACATGTAAAAGCTTTCTTGAACACCTTTGATGCTCCAGAGCACCTTGACCCTCGGGATGCTCTTCGGCGGTCGTACTAACGCAATTCATTTGAAGTTTACGGCTCGAGAAGGGGAGACTATTCAGTATAACGATGTCTGTAGTCTTTACCCATTCTGCAACAAGACAAAGACTTATCCGATTGGGCATCCAAACAATCTTTCGAGATTTGAAACCACTAGACACCTACTTTGGAATTGTTAGGCTACAGTGTGTCCCCCAAAAGGCCTTTATCACCCCGTTTTACAGCACAGGGTCGACGGTAAGCTGTTCTTTCCCTTGTGTAGATTATGTGCAGAGTCCAGGTAACTGATTGTTCACATACTGATTCAGAAAGATCTTTAACTGGTACCTGGGTTTCTATTGAGCTGGTTAAGGCTGTTGAGAAAGGTTATCGCATTGTGAAAATATTCAAAGTCTGGGATTTCACCAGGACATCAGATAATCTTTTTGCAGATTACATGAGAACATTCCTGAAGCACAAGCAGGAAGCTAGCGGCTTCCCACCATCAGTGGTTGACGATGATGCTAAAGACCAGTATATCCGTGAATATCATGAAAAGGAGGGTGTGCAGCTTCACAAGGAAAACATTGTTGTAAACAGTGCTAGGCGATCTTTGGCAAAATTGGCAATGAATAGTCTTTGGGGTAAGATGGGTGAGCAGTCTAACCTTATGAACACAATGTTAATTACAGATCCAGAGAAGTTTAGCAACTACATTTTTTCCAGTGAAATAGAAGTTGGTTATTTCTCTTTCATCTCAGACACAGTTGCGATGGTACAGTGGCGTTACACAAAACAGACACCAATCAAACCACGTAATGGCAAAATGTTTATTGTCGCGTTCACAACCGCTTATGCTAGACTCAAGTTGTATTCACTCTTGGAGAAGTTGGATAGACGTGTACTCTACACAGACACTGATTCAGTGATCTTTGTCACATGCCACGGGGATTGGGTACCCCCACTGGAGCCATTCTTGGGTGACTTGACCAATGAGTTAACAGATGGTGACAGCATCGCTCAATTTGTTAGTGGTGGGCCAAAGACATACGGTTACAAAACCGTTAAAGGTCTGACCTGTCTCAAAGCAAAAGGCATTACACTCAACAGCTACAACGCAACCACTGTCAATTTGACACATTTGAGACACTAACGTGACTGGTTGATAACTTTGTACGAGGCGAGGGTGGTGATGATGATCACGTCCTTGCTAATGCAGACAAAAGATAAAAGAACATTCACATTGAAAACATGAGTAGTGTCTAAGCGTTTCAGAGTTGTGTACAACAAGCGTGTCCTGCTCCCTGATTACAGCACAAGGCCTTACGGGTACTAAATCACATTCTAGGATGGATTGCGGTTTTGACCAATGACTTCAACACCCATTCAGCTGTGCCATTAGTGGCCCCAGTAACTCGGGTAAAACATATTTTGTGAAGATGTTTTTGGATAATGCTGACATTGTTTTCTCCAAAGAAATTCAGAATATCGTCTGGATTTATTCATGTTAGCAACCGCTGTATGACGAAATGTTGAAGGTGAGGGAGATTACTTTTATAGAAGGTCTACCAACATCGCTGTGTGATGACAATCTGCTATCGATTCAGAAAAACAACCTTTTCATTATTGACGATTTAATGAAAAGTGCATCAGAGAGTTTGGAGATGGAGAGTTTTCACACAATATTCACACCACCGTAACCTGAGCGCAATTTACCTTGTCCAAAACATGTTTGTTAAAGGCAAATCTAGTAGAACTATTAACTTGAACACAAACTACAATCAGCAGATTAACATTTTAGGCTGACAGATATACCCCGTTCTTTCTTGGTTCTTTCATGGAGAGTTATAAAGACGCAATACATCCACCTTTTGGTTATTTACTTATTGACTTTACTTTTGGTTATTTACTTATTGAGCTACAACACCAGTAGACTACAGTCTGAGAAAGGGGTTATTTTCAGGGGATTGGCCTGTCGTGTACGTTCCTAAGAAAGTTTGATCATGTCTAAACGCATTCGTAGAAATGTACAACTTTTGAAGATGTTATTTAAGGCACCGGCAAGTCAACGAAAAGTTATTTTAGAATCAGCGTCCACCGACCTCATTCTATCACTCTGTGAAATACCTCTTAATCTAAGGCACGGAAATATACCCTTAACAGAATCACAGCTCCGAAAAGTAAAGAGGCAAAAAGACAAAATTATACACATGTCTAGAAAGAACACTTCTGTTGCAAAGAAAAGAAAAACCATCAACCAATCTGGAGGTTTTCTACTATCGTTACTAAGCGTTGCAGTGCTGTTCCTAACCAGTCTAATTGCATCGAGACACGGTTAAACAACATGGATCATGCTCAGAAAATTTTTCTGGTGCCACAACATCAGTTAGAAAAACTGAGAATCCAAAACAACTAGCCCCGATGTAAGACAATCTGTTGAAAATGATTTGGACTCGTCGATTCGCAATATACTGTTGAAGCCTGATATGGATTTGCATGAGAAAGCCATTTTAAAAAGATTTTTGACTGTTGTGAGACAGGGGGAGCTTCACACAAATACACTGACTAAGTCTACCCGGGTCTGAGACTGGGCCTGATGTAATAAACATGGCTGAGACTAAGCAAACTGTTGACCGAAATGTTAACCTTGTTGATTAAATTTTGGATAATGTGCCTGCGAGCAGGAAGAAGAATGTTGAATATATTCTCAATAGAATGCATAGGTCTAAATATTTGACTTCATGGACTTCAAATGGTGAATTAATTTTCAAAGGAGAGATAATCAAGGGTTCACACCTGTTGGATCTGGTTAAAAGTATGACAGCAACCAATAAAATTGCTGATGCTAGAACACCATTGGGGTGGGGGGTGTTTTTAGAGGCCATGGCATGTCTCAACATGCCTTTTACAACTATCCTAAATGAGCTTGTAAGGTGTCAAATCAATTTATATAAACAAATGGACGATTTAGCCACTCCCCCAGCAACTGGTTATCAACCAACCAAAGCTTTCTTTGTATCCCCTACCACAGACCCCACAAAATGGCTTCCATTTTAATGTTTTTATTTTGTGCTTTTTTATCATTTGTGATTCATTGTCAAAGTGTATGTTTTGCCTTGAATAATTGTTGTATGAAAAATACTATGTAAACATTGATGTGGTTTTACGATTGGTTTTATTTTTGAATAAAGCAGACATACACATGATTTTCTTTTCTATTTCTTCAACAACCATGACACAAATTAAACGATTCACAAGATTGAGCATGTTGTATACAATTAAACATTTGCTTATCACGCTTACTCTGGTACATCTTAGCTATATACTTTGAGACTAACACATCATTTTTCGTAAATCATCAATATAAAAAGACATAGCATCTTTATAACTCAGACCTCTTATCATTAGATAAAGAACACACAATGTTGCCCACACGTGGTTGAAATCATGTCCTGGACTTGTTTTGAACTGTATTCCACATTCTCACAGGTTTGCAGAAAGGCACTGATTGACTTGGGAAAATACGTAAAATCTGGGGGGTTTCCAAAACTGTCATAAAACCTTCCATTGCCATCGTCTGTTATGTAAATAGCCAGCCAGTGCTCCCCGGGGTGATTGGTGCGTATTAACAATCATCACTGATGCAACATCCTGGACTGGTCCACTAGGTAGTTGGTCACATGCCAGCACACCATAGAAATAAGTCCTAGAAGAAAATTGGTTCACCATACCGGTCAACTCTGCGGTATTCATTTCCACACCTTTTTCCTAATAGTAGTCAACCATGACTTGTCGCCGGTTTGACACTTCGGTTATGGAGTCAAAATTTTAATAAACAACCAAATTAATTGTGTGGGGCAGTGGTTGTCTGAACCTCATCTCAAGTCGCACATTCCCTGACTTGATCAAGGATAGGTGCTGACCGCATTCCTCATCCAGGGCGCAGTTGAATGCATAAAGGGCATAGCCGTGTAAGAAGTCTGACCTGTCAATAGCCAAGGCTTGGTCCTTTAGGTGTTTTCCTGAGGCTAAGGCCAATTGGTAAAATTCACGCACTGCTGACCCCGTCGTGTAATCTGTTTGGAATGGTTTGCTAGGAAATTGCTGACCGTCTACATACATAGCCATAAACTCCAAATTATAATGTTTGAAATTAAATGGATTTTTTGTGTAACTTCCTGTAAAACTGTCATTGTCCACCAATCCAACAATATATTTTGGCAGTGGCCCTAAAAATAGGTTTTCCTGGTTGCAAACGCGACCCCCCCACCGGTAAACTAAATGTCTTCATACACACTCTTTCAATTGGGTACTTGGCAGTGGTTGAGAGTAGCGCTTGAGCGTGTCCAAGTTTCACAGCTGGTGAAACAGTCACTTTCTTGACAAATTGTGACGCAGAAAATATATGCAAACGATAACGCACATCCCCTGCCCCCATAAGACAGAACCCATCTTTACCGCGGACCATCCTAACCTTTATGTCAACGCCGTTTAACATTTGTTTCTCTTGAAAGAAGATATCGCTATGAACAGGGCCGATCATTTCAAATATTGTACTATCCGCTGAATAGGAAGCCCTTTTCGTGAGTCCATCGTTCTCGCCTGCAGGGTTCGTAACATCCATGTGACCTGCGGCGTCCTTGTAAAACAAACCAGCTGAAAACTGTGTCTTTAATGTATCACATCCATAATTCAGAATGCCCTCTATAATGGCTCTGTAGGGGTATGTGTTGCTACTCTGACTAATTAAACGATCACCCAAGGAGACATCCACTTGTGAAAATAGGTTGGCTATCGGGGTAGTTGATAACCTCAACACGTGCTCTGGCATTGATATTAGTTCCATCCGGTTTAGTGACTTTTACACGTAGGTACAACAAAGTATTGTTTAGATCAACATAGTCTTCGCCATTTCCTGAAATAAAGAACTCCAGAACTCCGTCTGATATTGCTGATAGGGTTGGTATTTCAATGTATGATTTTTTCTCAATAGATGTCTGTGTGAAAGGAACTGTGAATAAATACAGCTCTGTTTTCATACATTCACCAGACATACGGTGTAGGAGTGCCATCTTCCTAAAATATGTTCTTAATCAACCTTGCGGTGTTCCCTTTGAGTGACCTCCAAGCTGTTTGTTTTCTTTTAACCATGGCTCTTGTTTTTGTCTCATTCTTGCGTTTTTTACTCTTTGGTAGGCTCCTCCTACCAGGCGGTCTCTTTCTAACACGCCAAACAATCCTGCTGTTTTGTTTGGCGTGCCATAACACTACTGACAACATCGACATATATTCCTCGCTGCATTTTTCAAATGTGGTTTTGCTATTGAGAACCCACGCTTCAACAAATGTATTTTCATCTGGAAAAGCCCTCGGAAAAGGCCCCCTAGACCAGCCCCATACATGATACCCCGATAAACCGTTACAGGCCTGTGTTGTGTAGTTTTCAACATACCTTTGAGGATCATCGTGGAATTTCTGAGGCTGCATCTTATAGTCTAAAAGATTGTTTGATGGGTCTGAAGTGTAATTTTGCAATCACCTTTCCCACTACGAATGAAACCAGCTGATTCTTATCAGATTTTATTTCAATACAGATCTCATCAAACTGACTCTTACTAAGAGGTACAGTGGACATAAAAAGACTACACACCCCTGTTAAAATGACAGGTTTTTGTGATGTAAAAGAATGAGACAAAGATAAATCATGTCAGAATTTTTTCCACTTTTACTGTGACCTATAATGTGAACAATTCAATTGAAAAACAAACTGAAATCTTCGAGGGGGAAAAATGAAAAATAAAAACCTTACAATAACCTGGTTGCATAAGTGTGCACACCCTCTTATAACTGGGGATGTGGCTGTGTTCAGAATTAACCAATCACATTCAAACTCATGTTTAATAGAATTCATTACACATCTGCCATCATTTAAAGTGACTCTTGATTAATCACAAATAAAGTTCAGCTGTTCTAGTAGGATTTTCCTGACATTTTCTTAGTTGCATCTCAGAGCAAAAGCCATGGTCCGCAAAGAGCTTCCAAAGCATCAGAGGGATCTCATTGTTGAAAGATATCAGCCAGGAGAAGGGTACAAAATAATTTCCAAAGCATTAGATATACCATGGAAGACAGTGAAGACAGTCATCATCAAGCGGAGAAAATATGGCACAACAGAGACATTACCAAGAACTGAACGTCCCTCCAAAATTGATGAAAAGACGAGAAGAAAACTGGTCCGGGAGGCTTCCAAGAGGCCTACAGCAACATTAAAGGAACTGCAGGAATTTCTGGCAAGTACTGGCTGTGTGACAACAATCTCCCGTATTCTTCATATGAATGGGCTATGGGGTAGGGTGGCAAGACGAAAGCCTTTTCTTACAAAGAAAAACAACCAAGCCCGGCTGAAGTTTGCAAAAACAAACATCAAGTCCCCCAAAAGCACGTGGGAAAATGTGTTATGGTCTGATGAAACCAAGGTTGAACTTTTTGGCCATAATTCCAAAAGGTATGTTTGGCACGAAAACAACACTGCACATCACCCAAAGAACACCATACCCACAGTGAAGCATGGTGGTGGCAGCATCATGCATTGGGTCTGTTTTTCTTCAGCTGGAACCAGGGCCTTAGTCAGGGTGGAGGGAATTATGAACAGTTCCAATTACCAGGCAATTTTGGCACAAAACCTTCAGGCATCCGTTAGAAAGCTGAAGATGAAGTTCACCTTTCAGCACGACAACGACCCAAAGCACACATCCAAATCCACAAAAGCATGGCTTCACCAGAAGAAGATTAACTTTTTGGAATGGCCCTGCCAGAGCCCAGACCAGAATCCAATTGAACATCTGTGGGGTGATCTCAAGAGGGCTGTGCACAGGAGATGTCCTCGCAATCTGACAGATTTGGAGCAGTTTTGCAAAGAAGAGTGGGCAAATATTGCCACGTCAAGATGTGCCATGCTAATAGACTCCTACCCAAAAAGACTGAGTGCTGTAATAAAATCAAAAGGTGCTTCAGCAAAGTATTTGTTTAAGGGTGTGCACATTTATGGAACCAGGTTATTGTGAGTTTTTTATTTTTCCCCTCAAAGATTTCAGTTTGTTCTTCAAATGAATTGTTCACGTTATAGGTCACATTAAAGGTGGAAAACGTTCTGACATGATTTATCTTTGTCTCATTCTTTTACATCACAAGAACCTGGCATTTTAACAGGGGTGTGTAGACTTTTTATATCCACTGTACATAGTGTGGCTTGTCGTACATCACTGTGACAACTTTGTTCTTGATGTAATCCAGAACGGAGGAAGCATATGTTTCAGTGTCCGTATGGGAGTCAGTGTTAACTATCATAAACTGTTAACTATCATAAACAGTGGCTTATAATCGCCAGTCTGTGTGTTGAAACTGGTGTTGTAGTAGTGAGTCTGCTCCCTCTGGCCACACTTTGACTGACCTCACTGATGGTTTCACCCGTTTAATGAGGGGTAAATACTCGGGGAGTAGGAACACTGAGAGGTAGTCAGATTGACCCATGTGGGGAAGGGGAATGGCTTTGTAGGCCTCTGGAATGTGTGTGTACACCTGTTCCAGTGTATTGTCTCCTCTGGTGAGGCAGAAGACATTTTGATGGAATTTGGGGAAAACAGTTTTCAGATTAGAGTGATTGAAATCACCTGCTACAATAAAGACACCATCCGGCTGGGCAGTTTGCTACTTGCTAATAGTAGCCTGCAGCTCTTCCATTGGTAGTTTAGCATTAGCATCCAGGGGTATGTACTGTAGACTGCCATAACAACAATAGATGTAAACTCCCGAGGTAAGTAAAAGGACCTGCAATTACTCATCAGGTACTCCAGATTGGTTAAGCAGTGACTCTCGGTTATGTTAGTGTCTGCACACCATGGTTTGTTTACATAAATGCACAGGCCACCTCCTCTGGTCTTAGCGGAATCCACCGCTAATAGTATGAGACTTGACTGGGCGGAGCTGGGACCGGTTTCCCAAAGCACTAAGATTATCGTAAGATGCACGTAAGTGCCTCGTTATTTTATCAGTGTTTCCCTAAAGCATCGTTACTTAAGTGGCATGTAACATCGCTCCTTAATTAACGAATGCTCCGGACCACTCGTTAGTCCATCTTAACCGATCTTAACAGGCTGTTTTAGTGAAATAGCGCCTCCCTCAACATGCGAAGAGTGATCGCAAACAGTTAATTTTAAGGCAATAGAAAAACTATCAAAACGGTTTCAATTTAGATCATTTAGATAATAAATGGTCTAAGTAAGTGCATAAGTGGATTATTATTATATAATAAGTGCGTGAGTGGATGTGAATGTGACTGAATGCAATTATCAACTGAGGACGAAGAAAAACGTACATAAAACAATAAATAATTAAAAGTGTTCAAAAATAAAACTGGTGTTTCCAGGCACGTCCATCTGGGAGGAGACCTCGGGGTAGGCCCAGGACTAGGTGGAGAGATTATATTTCGACACTGACCTGGGAACGCCTTGGGATCCCCCAGTCAGAGCTGGCAAATGTGGCTCGGGAAAGGGAAGTTTGGGGTCCCCTGCTGGAGCTGCTGCCCCCACGACCCGATATCGGATAAGAGAATGAAGATGAGATGAGATGTTCAAAAAAAACACCCTGACACCCTGCATCGTAGGCTACTGATAGGTGCTGATGCCTCTACCTCATCAAGAAGAACATCAGCTCTGAATGCTTGTTTTCTCTTGCGTTCCATTTTTCTCTCAAATAATTAGAATAGATTTTTCCAACTATGCTTCCTATTCCCAGTTAACTAATCATGTGTTGACTGCTATGTCACTTAAGTAATTCTAGTATTATAGTAATTAAGTGTTCTATTTAGCTACCAGAGGAACTGAAAATTTGATGTGATCGATTTCTGGAGATATGATTTTGATTGGCTGAAGTACACCCCATTGGTTGGATAATAATGTTTCGTATAATGTTTATAATGTTTCGTCCACCCTACATTTCACCACTTCTTTGAGTTTTCCATTTTCCTATTGATGCCTAAGTAGTAGTAGAATACATCGCCAGCGATATTACACGCTTCTAGTAAGTAATCAAGCTATATCGAAATGCAATAGGCAATATTTTAAAAAGTACTCATGGCCTAATTCTATTCCAAACCCCAAACATGACCTAATTCCATTCCAAACAGCCGTAACATAGAACTTACAATGCACTTTATAAAGAGCGATGTACATGATGGTTTGGGAAACAGGCCTAAGTCTCTTGTAACAAAGTCCATCTTAAAGTGAAACTGAATCATGATTACACACATTGATATCATAATTGGGTATATATTTAATAACAAAAAGAACACATGATAAAAATGTACACCATATAGTATAAATAATATAAATTCTTATTGTGTACTTAAAAAGTATGGGGTGCCGCCATGTTGGAATGACGTATACAACTGACGTCACTAGAATGGTAGCGCTCTTACATCAACCCTGTCAAACTGCAGTAACAATGGAAGACCGACCCATCATACCTGTCCCTGTTCATCCCTTGGCATATGCTTTTGAACCAATACGTAAATGTGTTCCCGTAGTTGTTTCATATGAGGCAGAACATTTAGTTGTGTCGGAATACATATAGATAACAGGTTGAACAACACCGAGTGGTGCTCCTGTCCTAACTGCACGGCAGTGCCAACAAAGACAATATCTGCTGAAAAGAGGCAGACCTGCACGACCTGGGTATTGGTGGTTCAGGAGAATTGTCATGCATCCTTGACCACAGACTCTTCCTCATGCTCTGTGAAGAGAAAGACCTTTTAGAGATGGCCATGCTTTCTCTGAAGGATGTTTGGGCAGAAAGTTTGGAGCGCCTTATAAATAGCTGGTGAGTTGCAGCTGCTGTTACTTTCACATTGTGTACAACATTACATGCTTATGGTGCAGGTGATAACGTGTTCGCTAGGTTAAACATAACTAACTACGATGTAGGTACCTAGCCAGTTTTGTGCTACTATCGTGTCTGTGAATTTGGGAGCTAGCTATGTCAAAACGCCAGTACGTATATGTAACTATTTAGACACATGTTTGGAGGATCAGCTAGGTATTACTTCGTCAGGCATGAGCTAACAGCTACAGTGAGGTAAAAAATTATTTGATCCCCTGCTGATTTTTGCCCAATGACAAAGAAATGATCAGTCTATAATTTTAATGATAGGTTTATTTGAACAGTGAGAGACAGAATAACAACAAAACAATCCAGAAAAACGCATGTCAAAAATGCAAATAAATTGATTTGCATTTCAATGAGTGAAATAAGTATTCGACCCCTCTGCAAAACATGACTTAGTACTTGGTGGCAAAACCCTTGTTGGCAATCACAGGTCAGACGTTTCTAGTAGTTGGCCACCAGGTTTGCACACATCTCAGGAGGGATTTTGTCCCACTCCCCTTTGCAGATCTTCTCCAAGTCATTAAGGTTTCAAGGCTGATGTTTGGCAACTCGAACCTTCAGCTCCCTCCACAGATTTTCTACGCGATTAAGGTCTGGAGACTGGCTAGGCCACTCCAGGACCTTAATGTGCTTCTTCTTGAGCCACTCTTTTGTTGCCTTGGCCGTGTGTTTTGGGTCATTGTCATGCTGGAATACCCATCCATGACCCATTTTCAA
The DNA here is from genome assembly GCA_016801175.1 of Esox masquinongy. Lineage (NCBI taxonomy): Eukaryota > Metazoa > Chordata > Actinopteri > Esociformes > Esocidae > Esox > Esox masquinongy. The sequence continues at coordinate 4,432 of JACXGI010014961.1, read as the reverse complement.
TGCCCTGGCTGAGGGAAGGAGGTTCTCACCCAAGATTTGACGGTACATGGCCCCGTCCATCGTCCCTTTGATGTGGTGAAGTTGTCCTGTCCCCTTAGTAGAAAAACACCCGCAAAGCATAATGTTTCCACCTCCATGTTTGACGGTGGGGATGGTGTTCTTGGGGTCATAGGCAGCATTCCTCCTCCTCCAAACATGGCGATTTGAGTTGATGCCAAAAAGCTGGATTTTGGTCACATCTGACCACAACACTTTCACCCAGTTCTCCTCTGAATCATTCAGATGTTCATTGGCAAACTTCAGACGGGCCTGTTCATGTTCTTTCTTGAGTAGGGGGACCTTTCGGGCGCTGCAGGATTTCAGTCCTTCACGGCGTAGTGTGTTACCAATTGTTTTCTTGGTGTCTATGGTCCCAGCTGCCTTGAGATCATTGACAAGATCCTCCCGTGTAGTTCTGGGCTGATTCCTCACCGTTCTCATGATCAACGCAACTCCATGAGGTGAGATCTTGCAAGGAGCCCCAGACCAAGGGAGATTGACAGTTCTTTTGTGTTTCTTCTATTTGCGAAAAATAGCATCAACTGTTGTCACCTTATCAACAAGCTGCTTAGCGATGGTCTTGTAGCCCATTCCAGCCTTGTGTAGGTCTACAATCTTGTCCCTGACATCCTTGGACAGCTCTTTGGTCTTGGCCATGGTGGAGAGTTTGGAATTTGATTGATTGATTGCTTCTGTGGACAGGTGTCTTTTACACAGGTAACAACCTGAGATTAGGAGCACTCCCTTTAAGAGTGTGCTCCTTATCTCAGCTCATTACCTGTATAAAAGACACCTGGAAATCTTTCTGATTGAGAGGGGATCAAATACTTATTTCACTCATTAAAATGCAAATCAATTTATAACATTTTTGACAAGCATTTTTCTGGATTTTTTGTTGTTATTCTGTCTCTCACCGTTCAAATGAACCTACCATTAAAATTATAGACTGATCATTTCAAACATACAAAATCAGAAGGGGATCAAATACTTTTTTTCCCCTCACTGTATAACTACAGTATGTGAACTAACCAACAGCAGTGTGTGTAGTTGTATTTTATTTTACATTTGAGGTGTGTCATTGTGTCCTTGTGCTGGAATTTGTAATTAGCTAACTATGTAGCTGGCGTAATACAGCTACAGGTATTAGAGCCGTGGCTCTTTTATTAGACATTTTTGTAAGTGAATTCATGTCGAGTCTGTAGCTCCACAACTGACCACATGACAAATGAATAAATTACAATAAAGTGTTCCACACTCATCAATATTCATGTTTCAGGCTTTACAGGTTGACTGCCTATCAACAGTTCACCCTGTGGGCAAGGGGGCACTTGGGAAGAAGGAACAGAGTGCCTAAACCTGCTTGTGTGGTCCATACTATCTGGTCCAATTTTCCCCTATAAGTAATAAAACGGCTTTGAATATGCTTTTTATGATGGAAACATTTGACTTATTGGAACAATTTATTACAATATGCTTCATTTAGTAAATGGTATTCTGAAAAACAAGATGGTTCTAATAATTTAATTGAACCTGGCTATAGGCCTTTAGTTATAAACCTGCCAGTGTACTACAATATTCAGCTGTGGATGTTGTAAATAAGTCTAAAACCTCTTGCATATGAGTTCATAATAAATTGCCATTTACGGGAAACACATACAGATCAACTTTTATAAAAATATGAATGTCACTGCCTTTAACCAAGTTTACATAAACACATCCAAAAACATTAAGTACTTAATGCAGATTTGCTTTAAAATAGGTGTTTCAGGAAACTATTTACACTGTTTCTACCCTACTCTTTACTTATGGAAGCGACTGAGATGCTTAGCAATAGATAATCCCTTGTCTGGTTTCTCAATCCCTCTGTGTTGCCCTAGTGCATCTCTCAGACATTCTTTGTTCTCAATCTGCTCCCTCAGTACTTCCTGGATGGTCTTCTCTCTGCTATTGGGTTCTTCTAATTGGTGAGAAATTGTGAATAATCATGAGTTTTTCTTAAACTATCAACTGATCAAACAAGAAATATTATCCAACCGTCAAAATACAGTAACACAAGCAAAAATGGAAACTTTACTCTTCCTCGTGGTCAGAAATGAGTCTGAGTGGTCATCAATTCTATCTTCACCTTCCTTTGTTGTTGGGACCTAGAACTGCACCTGATCATGGACAATGAAAACAAGTTTAAAAAGAGTATAAGTGTCCACAATCTGATTCAGTTATTTCATAATTTTATTATATCACTTTTACATTATTATCAAATGTCTTGTTGAATCATGCTTTGTGTGAACTCAGTAAATATCTTTACATTTGAGTACTTATGAGGTGACTCAATGATTAAACAGCTCTGGAAAAAATTAAGAGACCACTCCTAATTTTTCTTAAATCAGCATCTCTACATGTATGGCAGCCATTCCATTCCAGTGTCTGTTAAATTCCAACACAGGCACACCTCATTTTACTTAATGAGGTACTGATTAGGTGATTACCTAAACCCAATCTAATGACTCCGTCTAACCATTAGACGACCAGGTGTTGGGCAAAGCTGAAAATTTGACTAGTCAGAGATGATGACCTTACTCCATTCCTCTACGGTCCAATCCTTACGGTCTTTTGCAAACTTCAGCCTGGCTCTTCTTTGCTTCTCCTTGATGTAGGGCTTTTTTCTAGCTTTGCACGATTTCAGCCCTGCCCCTAGGAGCCTGTTTCGAACCGTCCTCACCGTGCTCTTCACCCCAGCTGCTGTTTGCCATTCTTTTTGTAGGTCACTTGATGTCATCCTACAGTTGTTGAGTGGCATTCGAATGAGTTGACGGTCATCTCGGTCAATGGATAGTCGTTTTCGCCCTCTGCCAGTCTGTAGCTTTGTTGTCCCCAATGTCTGTTGCTGGACCTTGTTCTTATGAACCGCCATCTTTGAAATTTTCAGGATGGAAGCAACGTGATGCTCACTGTATCCCTCTGCCAGTACAGCCAGAATTGAAACCTTTTCCTCACTCAAAGCTTTTCTTTTGTCATGCTGAATAGTTATTTTTTTATTCAAATTACCTTTGAGGTACTACTTGCACTGTTTTTGCCATCCAGCTGGTCCTATTGCAAGAGGATAGTGATGACCACAGCAGTGTTTTTTATACTTTTCCTCTTTAGATTAGATTTGGTTTATGTAATCACCTAATCAGTACCTCATTGAGTAAAATGAGGTGTGCCTGTGTTGGAATTTAACAGACACTGGAATGGCTGCCATACATGTAGAGATGCTGATTTAAGAAAAAATAGGAGTGGTCTCTTAATTTTTTCCATAGCTGTATATTATTAGTATTTTTGTATTACTGGTCCCAGTCTACATATCTTCCTTGAGACTGACCAAAATATTAATGGGACTATGTCTTTATGATGACAAAAGCTAAACTTGCTCTGCAGTTTTTATGCATCACATATTGGTACCCCGATAACTAGAGGAAGTGAAATATTACTTGATATTAAAGAACACACAAGCCAGTTATATCAATAAGCTAATACATTTTGCTTACCCTAAAGCTGCATAAATAAAACACTAACAAGCTTATTGCACAAGCCTCTAGTTACAGCATTATTCTATTGATCATGTGTGTTTACAATCACTTACTTCAGTTGCTTGCTCTGTGGTTCTACTTACAGTCAGGGAAAGCTGCAATGATAAATGAGAATGCATATTAAGGATTTCAACGTTTGTTAAAAAATGACTACAAAATTGTGTACTTCCTCGAATCTGCTTAGCAGATTTTCCGTGTCAAAATGATCTTGCGCTGGAAATTAATATTTTAACGTTGCATTCGGTAGCCTGGTGCACATTACAGCAATAAAGTACACAACGGAAATACTTAGAAAACATGATGATAACCGCGTCCTTAGTCACACCTTGAATACTCAAACTCGCCTTGAGTATTTATTTCTGTCCCAGCAAGTGAAACACTTATTGCACTGAGCTCAGCCTGGCTGCGGAAAAAACAACCAATCAATCAAGCTATCTACAGTAGTAGTTGACTTAAAGTATTGTAGCTTGTGTGGGACAATAGCATTAAGATAACATGCAAGTCTGCTAGAGGCTAAGTAGAACTAAGAAACATTGTACCTGCATTAGAGGAGGGGGTGACAGGATCCTTATCTCACTAGAATAGTTGGGAGCAAGAACAGACCGTTTGGTATGTGGTAGTAAACGGGCAGAATGCCAAATAAGGGAAAAGATGCTGGAGCTAGAAGTCGATTGGTTGGAATAACAACAGGGAAACCCGAAGACGGCAGCTGCCATGAGAAGATGTGTTAAACAACGTATATCTTACCCATATATGGTATGAACCGCTCCCTGAACCATAAAATTTAGGGTAGGGGGCTCATGCTATAAGAACTGTGTGTGCTG
>JACXGI010014960.1:0-18326 GCA_016801175.1 Esox masquinongy | reverse complement strand
GTGATAGCTGTGCCTCTAATACCGTTCTGGGTGATAGCTGTGCATCTAATACCGTTCTGGGTGATAGCTGTGCATCTAATACCGTTCTGGGTGATACCTGTGCCTCTGGGTGATAGGAAACATTCAGCAATTATTGCAGTGTTTTTTATCTAATGTATGTACATTGCATTTCCATTCTGAATGGCTTTTACATACTTAGATCTTTCCTTTTCCTGATCTCTGCCACATGACCTATGACCCCTGACCTCTAACCTCTGCTTCTTCATCCTTCCCTCCAGACGTCACGGCGATGCTGCTTTCTGATGTGTTGGTCTTCCTGCAGGAGAAAGACCAGAAATATGTATTTGCTTCCTTGGTAGGTGACATGATGTAACTAGTAGAAAAATCTCCATGTTTGATATAGTCCAATGGGTGGGACGTCCAACTTCACTGGCAGATCCTTACATACAAAAATTAAGACTAGTTTAACCTGGCGATTCCCCCTGCTGCCACAAGGGTTGATATGGCTTAATACACAGATGAGACCTCTATCCATGCCCATGGTTTAGCCAACTGTTCAACTTGATTGGGTTGGACCAGACTTTCTGTTATTTGATTGGTTTAGATGAGACACTTTAATGAGATTTGTTTGGACCAGACTTTCTGTAATATGATTGGTTTAGACCCAACTCTTTGTACCCTGACATGTAGTTTACCATGTACTCTGAAATGTACTTTGGCATGTACCCTGACATGTAGTTTGCCATGTACCTTGACATGTAGTCTGCCATGTACCCTGACATGTGGTCTACTTTGTACTCTGGTGTGGTCTACTGCTGGTTATAATACAACAGTGCGGTTTTCTTAGCTCACGTTGACTTCTGGCATCTGATCCTGAAGCCGTTTTTTCCATGTATACAGCGATACAACTTCATTGGTTTGTTGGTGGGAATCCGCCCACACTGGATGTTTGGCAATCAAACCACGTCCTTGCCTGAGTTGTGCAACGTATATGTTAACAAATATTTTCAGCTGGAGAACACAATCGTTTTACTACTGTAGCTAGGTTTCCATTCAACTGGCAACTGCTTTCCATGAGAGTATTTCAACATTTCTGGATTAATGTTCATTTATCCACCAGTGATGTGCCCATCAAACATCAGACATTTAGCGCATAAAAAGCAGTACGTTATTTAGTGGCCTTAGGGTCCTTTTAATACATTTTTAAGATCGAATTTTTCCAAAACAAATCTGAAGTGTGATTTGTTTAAAAATTCCTATTTTCCTCACTATTAATAGTTTACTCTATAACCGGGTTAAATAGTAAATATGACCAATCTGGTCTTGGCCCCGTGATCTAAAGTGTCATTACTATCAGCAACCAGTAGAACACATTTACCGGACCTCTTCATGAGACAATGTCCACCCAGGATGCTCTTCAGATCTGGACACTGAGCTGCAACTAAAAGTGGATAATATTGTGCAAACCTGATATCTCTTCTCCCCTTAATTCTCCCTCTTTTATGCCCATCCTTATTTCTAATTTCTCTGTCTCCTCTGCATCTGTCAATGTCTCTCCTTCTCAAATTCTCCTCTCTCAATGTCTCTTTCTCTTCCTCTCCCTCTCTGCCTTACACTCCATCACTCCTCTCCTTCTCCTCGCGCCCCCTCCTCGCCTGTAGGACCAGCGCTCCACTGTGCTTTCCCTACAGAAGCTGATCGTTAGGGAGGTGGCTAACGAGGAGCGAGGTCTCTTCCTGATCACCGCAGGCATCGAGAAGCCCGAGATGGTGGAGGTCCACGCTGCCACCAAGGAGGAACGCAACACCTGGATGCAACTCATTCAGGACGCCATGCAGTCAATGTGAGTCTGATGCCCTAGATCAACAGAGGGAGAGGGGGAAGACAGAAGGGAAGACAAGTGAGGGAGAGGGGGGAGACAGAAGGGAAGACAAGTGAGGGAGAGGGGGAAATCAGAAGCGAGGGGGAGAGGGGTGAAACTGAAGGAAGGGGGAGATGGAACGGAGGACAAGTGAGGGAGAGAGATGGAGAGATAGAGACAGGGTGATGGAGAGAGAGATGGAGTGATTGGTGGAGACAGACAGGTGGAGAGATGTAGGGAGATAGAGATATAGAGGGAGACAGAGAGATTGAGAGATAGGAGAGAGATAAAGACACATAGGTGGAGAGATAGGTGGGGACAGAGAGATGGAGGAAGACAATCCGAGAGATGGAGAGAGATATTATTAGCGGCTATCCTATTGTATACATGGGTGGGGACGTAACGGTAATACCTATCTATTTCCACAGCTCAGCACGAACGCATGTTCATAGGTACAGTACTGACTGATGTCGCTACGGCTTCGCTGTAGAAGTGTCCAAATGCTAATGTTTATGACCACTTCTGTTACTAATAATGTTGCTAACTAAGGCTTAAATTACCACTGTATGCTAATGTCACTGCTGCTAATGTCACTGTAGCCTTGTTTTACCGCTCTTAGTGTTGCTGTAGGGAACGCTAGGCTAATGCCACTACTACTAATTCATGCACATTTCACCAGGCTGGTTTTACTAGTGTTCATGGTACGGTAGGCTAAAATTTTATTAACTGCTCATCTTGTTATTGCTGCTAATAGTTCTGCTAATGTTACTGTAGGCTAATGTTACTACTGACTATTGTGTCTGTAAGCCATACTGGTGATGTACACTCTACTGTAAGCTTGCTCAGCAGTAGAGAGAAATCTTTAGCGCTGTGACCAGATGGCATTTACTGCCTATGTCTTTATGGACGGGAACGGGAGCTGTCATTTTGATGTGGTGTGTGCCGGTGATGCTCTCACAGAGAGAAGGAGGAGGATGAGGAGGTCCCCAGTGAGCCGGAGGAGAGACTGCTGGAGGCCAAAGCTAAAGAGATGAGAGGTGCGTTTCCTGGTTAATTTAACATTTACTATGCATATCTTCAATCACACAGCCGATAGTAGCTCCAATAGAAGAACACGAGAGAATTTGCGCTGCGGTTTGATGATGTGCCGTGGACTCTCAAGGCATGGATGCTGCTCCGAACAGAAGTAAAGATACCTCCTTGTCCTGTCTAGAAATGCTGAGGAGGAAGGATGAGCAGATCCTGTGTCTGTTGGTTGAGAAGATGACGGTGTTCCGGGAGATGTGTGAGTTTGGGAGCCCCGGTTTCCCCCTGAACACCAGGCCGGAGGAGGACCCAGGACCCAGTCCCACTCAGGGGGCCAAGAGAAAGCTTCTCTTCCGGGTTGGCAGTGGTGGGAGCTCTGAGGACGTACCAAAAGGAGAACCGATAATGAAGGATGCTCTACTGGAAGGTATTCCAGTATCTGTTACACTGAAGCGCTTTGGACACCTCAGTCCCTATTTAACCCATAATCTAATAACAGCGGTTATTATTATTAATATAATTGAAAGGAGTAAATGGTTGGACCACCAGGGTTTTATACGAGCAAGTTGGTTAAAACGCCTTGCTCAAAGGCACACAAAAAACAATTCTGCACCTTGTTGGATTAGGGATTCAAAACCAACAATCCTGTGGTCACTGGGCCTGCTGTCCATAGCTACGAGAGCCCACATTACTGCAGCGAAGTTTGTGCTCTGGACTGACGTAGCAGCTAGTCCTTCTGTCTGATGTGTCCCCAACAGTGGAGACATTGCAGGCGCTGGTCAACGGGGGTCTGGATGGAGCGGAGGGGGGACAGCAGATGGAGCGTGTCACGGAGGGGGAGAAAGGTGGGGGTGTCGGGCCGGGCCCAGTGTGTTTGCCTCGCCGGGCTGAGACCTTCGGAGGCTTCGACTTGCACCAGACACACGCCTACAAGAGTAAGACTCGGTGTCAGTGGCGGAGACGTGTGTGGGAGAGACGTGTGTGGGGGAGACGTGTGTGGGAGACGTGTGTGGGAGAGACGTGTGTGGGAGAGACGTGTGTGGGAGACGTGTGTGGGGAGAGCCGTGTGTGGGGAGAGCCATGTGCGTGTGGGTGCCGTGTGCGAGTGAGCCGTGTGTGATGTCATAACGTGCTGATAAGTGTTTTGTTCTAAAGATGGAGCTAAAGTAGAGCCAGAGGACGCTGCAGACCTTCGCAGAACAGAGTCAGACGGCGTACTGAAGAAGGTACATTACCCACAATACACCAAGCCTTGCTGACTCTACACAAGCTCGTTGTCCTCAGTACAATGATGCAACACCTTGTTTCTCTCAACTCCTCTTAGACCATGTGACCAACCAGGAAGTGTTTGTGTCTTTGCACAACTATCCTGTTCTTGTTGTTGTTTACTGGGCGGGAACTAACCTGTTGTTGTTTTTGTTTACTTGGCTGGAACGCTAACCTTATTGTTGTTGTTGTTTACTTGGCTGGAACGCTAACCTTGTTGTTGTTGTTCACTGGGAGGGGCCGCTAACATGTCTCTGTTTTGTTGTTTTTACAGGGAGGGAATGCTAACCTGCTACTCCTACGGAAGAGAAGCAGTCAGGTAAGAGGAAGGCTCTGCTCTGATACGAAATAGCTCTGGCCACTGGGAACGTGGTCTTTCTGTGGCATTTTGGAAAGGCTGAACTTTTTTAATTGTTTTCACATGACTCGAGTGTCAAGGGACAGCAGTTACCAAAGCAAAAGAAAAATGACCCTCGTCTACGTTTAGTGATGACGGACCCTTCACGTGCCATGCGTTTGCTTGTCTTGTACAGGTTCTCCAGAGTGTGACCAACCTTCATGACCTGCTCAGCAGCCTGCAGGTACCTCAAATCATCTAGGACTGTTAGCCTGACAGGGCGGCTTGTCATTTCTCCTGCTGGTGTTTTGTTGTATCCTTAACCTATTCAACTTGACTGACGGGAGGACTGACGGGAGGACTGACAGACTGACGGACTCGCCGTGCCTTCAGAAGGAACTGGGAACCCTGTGAACATGTCCCTGTTCCCCCGCAGGCCGTGGTGATCCAGCAGGACAGCTTAATCGAGGACCAGCGGCAGGCTTTGACCCTCCGACCTGAACGCTTCTCCTCTTCCTCCTCCCGCCCCAACTCCCTCATTGAACAGGAGAAACAGCGCAGCCTGGAGAAGCACCGGCAGGAAATGGCCACGTTACAGCGGCAGCTTGCCACCCACGACCAGGAGAAGAGGAGGAGGGAGAGGGAGTGGGAGGAGCGGGACCGGCAGCTGACAGACAGGGAGGTGCACGTTCTGGTGCAGGAAGAGGAGATGGGGAGGATGCGCAGGAAGCTGGATGCAGAGAGGCAGGAGTTGCAGGGGAAGAAGGAGGACTATCAGAAAGATCTGGAGAGACTCCGAGACGCTCAGAGGAAACTAGACCGGGACAGAGAACTAGTCCACAGAGAGTTGGAGCGGATAGAAAGCATGAGGCTGACTGATGTAAGACAATCTATTATCGATCAATGATATCTGTAGAGTCTACATCTATACTGTATATCTATTCTATCTATATGAAGCATCTGTACTATCTATACTATATTATCTATACTGTCCACATCACTCAACTCTCCTACGAGGTGTGGAGCCTGCTGGTTTTCTGTTCTACCTCATCATTAATTGCCCACCTGGTGTCCCTTTCCTAAATAAGTCCCTGATTAGACGGTGGCAATTATAAAATGGAGTGGAACTGGCTTTGAGGTCCATACTGTCGATATTAAAAGGCTTCAATAAGAATCATGTCAGAATTTGTTTAATCTTTAGTAAGATCTTGTAACCAATAATTTTTAAGTGAAAAACAAATTGATGTTTTCTAAGAAAAAAAAAAGTCAATGCCACGGTTGCATAAGATTGCCACCACCCTTTATAATGGGGGTGGTAACTCTGTTCAGATTTAACCAAACACATCCCAAATCATGTACAAAGGTAGGAAAGGGATTCTCATTACCCCTAAATAAAATAAAATGTTCCTGTGGGATTTCCTTGAAGGTTTTTTGGTTGCGTAGTCCAGAGAACCAGCTATGGTTCACAGTGAGCTAACAAAAGATATATGGGATATTATTGTTGAAAGGTCCAGATCAGGAGAGGGATTTAAATAATGTCAAAGCCTTCACATGTATCATGGAACAATGAGGAGACCATCATTAAGATGTGAACAGAACCAGAACATTGTAAAGTTCTGGACGTCCCTCCAAAAATGACGACAAGTCTAGGAGAAAGATCATGAGGTAGGCCACCAAGAAGCCAACTGCAACCTTAAAGTAGCTGCAGGTATTTCTGTCAGGAACAGGCCACTACCTGCATTGTACAACCATTGCATGTATTCTCCATATGTCTGAGCTGTGGGATAGCTAGCAAGACGAAAGCCATTTCTCACAAAAAAACAACAACATCCAAGTCTATATAAAGAAGACAGAGATTGCTCTCAAAAGTATTAATCCCCCTTGAACTTTTATTGTATTCGTCCCATTTGCTATGACAGACCTGAATGAGCTGTGGTGAAAGTTGTCTTCATAAGTCACATGAATAGTTGAATGAAGTCCACTTGTGTGCAATCAAGGTGTTTCACGTGATTTCAGGTTAAAAACACCTGTTTCTGGTTTCATAGTTGGTTTGTGCAAGTCTTAATAAAAGCTACGTCATGAGAGACAAAGGCACATTCAAAGCAAACCTGGAATAAGGTCCTTCAAAAGCACCAATCAGGGGTATGATATAGTAGTATTTCCAAAGCACTGAATATCTCCCAGAGCAAAGTAAAATACACAAGAAATAGAGAGAGTATGGTAATACTGTGAATGTGTCTAGAACAGGCTGTCCTCAAAAACTGAGGCCTTTGGCAACTCTAAAGGAGTTACAGTCTTCCACGGCAGAGCTGGGAGACACTGCATACCTCAACAATAGGATGCTTCACAAATTGGCTTTTTTCCAAATGTGGCAGCAAGAAAACAACTCACGCCCAAATGTAAAGCTTGTAGAGACTTATCCAAATATGCTCATGGCTGTAATGGCTGCCAAAGGTGCCTCTGTTCTGTCAAATATTGACTAAAGCGGGTGACTACGTAGCCAATCAATTTTATTCGGTTTTGTATTTGTAATTCATTTAGAACAATTTGTAGATTTTATTTTTCACTTTGAAATTGTGCATTCTGCTTGTGTGGATCAGTGGCAAAAGCCCCTAATCAAACGCATTTTGATTCCATCTTGTGACACAATATAAAAACAAGGGGGGTGAATACTTTTGAGAGTCACCATATTCAGTCTCCCGAAATCATGTGGGTAAATGTTTTATGGTTAGATGACGCCAAGGTGGATAATTGGGCTGATATCCAAAAGTTCGCAATGCCAACAAAGCTCATCACCAAAAGAACACAGTCTTCAGTCTAGCATAGTGGCGGCAGCATCCTGCTATGGGGCTGCCATGATCTGTCTTAATTTCATACTATACATAAACAAAAGGTGCGTTTTCAGTAAGGGTGTGTAGACTTTTGGCATCCAATCTATACTATCACATAGTATTTGCATCTATACTATATGTCTATCATATCTGTACTAGAACTTCTCAAAACTGTTGAACTGAACATAAACGGTTAAAGCCTTCCTAGCTTGAATTAATTATAATGTTGATACATATTCATAATCCATCCACCTGTCTTCTCAAACAGTGATGGACTCAGTGAAATCCCATCCAGCTTTAACATTACCCACCATCACTAAAATCTCTTTAGAGTATTTACAATCATCTCGCTTTTCCCGCTATTCTCCTTTGACAGAGGCAGATACAAAGAAACTCCTCCTCCACTTCAGACGACTCCCTCCACCTCCCTGACTCTATCTCCCTAGACAGACAACCAGGAGACCCCACAGACCTCTCCTCCTTCCCCAGAAGAGACTCCCTAACCCAGGCTACAGAGAAGAACCTCAGCCCCCCAGCCCTGAAGGCCCCCAGGGGAGACCATCAGAACCAGATCCCCAGCAGGCTGCTGCAGCTGGCTAGAGACAGGGGCAAGGACAAGAAGGACAAAAAACACAAGGACAAGAAGGGGCAGAAGGGAGCGCTGTCTCCAGGTGAGACCAAAACCACACACACACCCACAAACACAACAAACACTGAAACAACACATATATAAACACAACTCTCACACAGCGTGAGCTGTCAGCTGAGACGTACAGAGACGGTTTCTAAGACAACACCCTGTAGTCAGGTTACTATGGTGATGAGATGTGGAGTTAATGTAATGTTCTCCTCTTTACAGAAACAAAACTCCTGGAGGCCCAGATGGAGGGAGAGGTCTACTACTGCTGAGCCTCCTCTCCTCCTCTTCCCTCTGCCGCCTCCTCCCAGATTATTGCTCCTCTCTCACGCATATCTTAAGCACCACTCTCCTCCCATCTTTCTTCTGTCTCTTTCTCCTCCCAGATTACCTCTCCCTTTCTCACTCATTTCTAGAGCAATAGCTGAATGTTAAGGTTAAGCTGTTACCGTAGCGAATCCGTTGACCCCTCTCCCTTACACACATACGAGCGCAAACTCTATTCTTCCATTCATAGAGAAATACAGGAACTGGACATCAAGGGTTCTAACCATGTAACGTCCTACTTATTGTTATCTCCGTGTGATGTCATATCCTGTATTCCATGTGAAATTTAATTTCAACTCTCTCCTCAATCACTAATGGCCATTGCCTGCTCAGACATCATCTGTAACAATGAGGAAACTGCTTCCCTGGTAGATTGCTGTATGATGTCCTAAATGATGTCCACGCCGTGCTCCTAATCATGCCGATGAAGATGGAAAGCGGTTTGTTCTATGGAGTAATCGTCTGTGAATAGTTTTAAATGAAAGTCGTCCGTCATGCAGGTTGACATCAGGTTTTATGAATCTGTCCTCTCTGTGTTGAATGACATGTCATCAGAATACTAAATACCCAATACTGAACATTTAGGCCATTGAAAACTCCATTCATTCCATTTCCATGTGTTCCATTACTCTGGATGAGTCTAGGAAATAGGCACACATATTTAATGGGACAGTGTGACTGTACAGATTAAGAGGAAATTGTCAAGAGGTTTGGAAAGGGTGTCTGTTGGCTGGTCCAGAAATACACTGATGTTCTGTATTCACGGCAATGCAATTTACATGTGATGATTAGCAGCACTTTAAAAACTATTTCTGTTATGTCAAAAATTGCTTTAAATTCACAATCAATAATCAAATACCTTTTTTATCTGGATCAATCAGGGTCACTCTATCTTAACAGAACAGCTACTGAGTTTACCTGGAGCCGATTTAATTGCTGTATCAGACGAGTCACAGAGGAACACTCTTAATTTAGTGTTTGATATCGTTTTTGTTTACTTCATTACACAGCCGGGAGTCATTGAAGACCTGTATCTCTTTTATAAAATGCACCGTGCACTAACTAATATGGCAGATGCAGCTCCTTCATGTCTCCTCATGACAACCAGCAGAAGGGCTGTGTTCAGTATGCGCTGTTGGTCTCAAAGGGCTGTGTACAGTACACGCTGTTGGTCTCAAAGGGCTGTGTTCAGTACACGCTGTTGGTCTGAAAGGGCTGTGTTCAGTACACGCTGTTGGTCTCAAAGGGCTGTGTTCAGTACGCGCTGTTGGTCTCAAAGGGCTGTGTTCAGTACACGCTGTTGGTCTCCATGGGCTGTGTGCAGTACATGCTGTTGGTCTGAAAGGGCTCTGTCCAGTACATGCTGTTGGTTTAAAAGGGCTGTGTTTAGTACACGCTGTTGGTCTCAAAGGGCTGTTTTCTGTACATGCTGTTGGTATAAAAGGGCTGTGTTCAGTACACGCTGTTGGTCTCCACAGGCTGTATGCAGTACACGCTGTTGGTCTCAAAGGGCTGTGTTCGGTACACGCTGTTGATCTAAAAGGGCTGTGTTCAGTACACGCTGTTGGTCTCAAAGGGCTGTGTTCAGTACACGCTGTTGGTCTCAAAGGGCTGTGTTCAGTACACGCTGTTGGTCTCAAAGGGCTGTGTTCAGTACACGCTGTTGGTCTGAAAGGGCTGTGTTCAGTACACGCTGTTGGTCTCAAAGGGCTGTGTTCAGTACACGCTGTTGGTCTCAAAGGGCTGTGTTCAGTACACGCTGTTGGTCTCAAAGGGCTGTGTTTAGTACACGCTGTTGGTCTGAAAGGGCTGTGTTCAGTACACGCTGTTGGTCTGAAAGGGCTGTGTTCAGTACACGCTGTTGGTCTGAAAGGGCTGTGTTCAGTACACGCTGTTGGTTTCGCAGCAGTTCCAGTCATGACATCAGTTAAGAGGAGTGCAATTGATTGTTACAAAGTCTTTTTTCACCTGGTCACTTGTTGAACTTTAACCTTTCTCAGGGCTGTTTCTGTAATGACTCTTATCTGGCGGCGGTCATATAATTCTTTTCAGATTTTGGTATTTTCCCCATGTACGGCTTCACAACATGGGGGTTCCTTTGAGGATTTTTGAGCAGGGAGGAAGATTGGACTGGAATCCAGTAGAATTTGATGAGAATGTGCTGGTTGGCCTGTTGGTTAATTCACGGTCACGTCGTGTCATGACCACTAGAGGGCACTCCAGCCTTGCCCCGGTCATTATCCTTTCCCAACACCTTCCAAGGATGTTGGATATCAAGGGAAATTTGCCCTTTCTTTTGGATTATATTCGGCTCAGTGCCATGTGAAATGAACGTACACACACACAAGAGACTGTGTTTCTCTGCTGTTAGTATCTGGCTGAGGAAAATAATACGTTGTCAGGATTGACAACTGGTTATTAAATGAAATAAATCCTTAATGTATTTATTCTAAATCCCACAACGCTAGACTGAGCAGCACTACTATCACCCGTCTGTCTCTCTCTCTCCCTCTCTCTCCTTTTCTCTCTCTATCGCTCTCCCATTCTCTCTCTTTCTCCCCCCCTTTCTTTTTCTCTCCCTCCAATGGACAATATGGAAGAAACCAGAAACAGCTAGTACAACCAACTGATGGACTTCAGACCCCGTCCATAAATCCAATCTGTTCCAAATGGCTCCTCTTCCCCTTCGTTGCACCTTAGAGGCTCTGGTGAAAAATTGTGCACTATGTAGTGAGCAGGATGGTATTTGAGACACAGTCCCGGAGTAGCCTGAGCTACGAAGATGAAGTACACTAGACTACAATATAACCCTCAGGCCCACCCACTCAGGTATCAGGGTTGAAACGTTCAGGCCCACCCACCCAGGTATCAGGGTTCATACGTTCAGGACCACCCACCCAGGTATCAGGGTTTATACGTTCAGGCCCACCCACCCAGGTATCAGGGTTCATACGTTCAGGACCACCCACCCAGGTATCAGGGTTGAAACATTCAGGCCCACCCACCCAGGTATCAGGGTTCATACGTTCAGGCCCACCCACCCAGGTATCAGGGTTCAAACGTTCAGGCCCACCCACCCAGGCATCAGGGTTGAAACGTTCAGGCCCACCCACCCATGTATCAGGGTTCATATGTTCAGGCCCACCCACCCAGGTATCAGGGTTCAAACGTTCAGGGGACATTATGAACAATATTTTCCACAAATGTTCAAGATCCACAGAACTGCAAGGGAATTAGCCTGAAATTGCTTGAATAATCCTGAAAACCAGTAATTCTGGAAAACAAGGGAATTTTCAGGAATCTGGGAATGGAAGAACCAGTTTGTACCAAAGCTACAGACCTGTTTTCTGTCTGAATAATGTAAAAAAAAAAAAGTACAGTAAATATGAAATATGTAAATATGAGTTATGTATAAACAAGAAAGGTCCAATTTATAAGTATTAATTATTTGTTTTGATCTGTATTTGATGTCCACATGTAAAGAGTGTTTGTGTCTTTGCAATTTGTTTTGGTGGATTTCCATGTAAAGTTATGTTTCCCTCCTATTAAAGAACTACTATGGATGTTAATTTGCGTATATATGGTTCCTCATCTACTGGTCTTTGTGGGTAGTTTATGGGAATTGTAGTTTTTGTAACATCTGCCCTAGTGTATCTATTAAGTTGTTTCCTTTGCGCTCAAAAGCAAGACTTTCAGTTTGTTTATTGACTCATTACATTCTTCCAACTCTCAAGAAAACAGGTTTTGCCTAAAAAGGACAGGTATTTGGCATGTGTTAATCAAAAACAGATGCTAGAACAGATCCTCCAGCTGTCTGATTTCATCAGAAAATAATCCTGGACCAGATCATCTAGTCATCTGATTTCATCAGAAACTAAACCTGGACCAAATCCTCTAGTCATCTGATTTCATCAGAAACTAATCCTGGACCAGATCATCTAGTCATCTGATTACATCAGAAACTAATCCTGGACAAGATCCTCTAGTCATCTGATTTCATCAGAAACTGATCCAGGACAAGATCTGCCAAACTGTCTAAGACACCGGTATGATAGAGAAATCATTCTGACATCAGAAATGAATAATATATAAACGGCAGGGTTTAAATTGGGCTGAACATAGGGTTACAATGAAATGGGTTTGAATCCCCAAAAAAACTCAGGGTCTTCCCCCGACTGTTTCTATCCTTTGCAGTGGTTCCCAACCTTTTTCAGTTACTGTACCACCAACTGAATTTTGTTCAGCTCGGAACACCCCTCTAGTACCCCCTCTTGTTAATTTTACCAGTAAGCCTGTGGTCTCATGGGTGTTCTCAATTACCCCCCGTTGATAGGCCAAGTACCCTCTGGGGTCTTAGTACCCCTGGTTGGGAACCACTGCTTTAGAGCATGCAAAAGCCTGTCTTTAAAAAGTGTAATTAAATCAGTAACTAATGAATTAGGACAGAAAATGCCATATAAGGTAGAATTATTATAAAATGCAATGTGTATATATAGTGTTTGTTTAACCAGGTAATTCGAGAAACAATTGTACATTTCAGTCGTTTAAGTCATACCCGTTCGGGACAAGGATTTTTTTGGGGCAGACTGGCTGAGGTAAGCCACTACTGAAGTACATCTATTTTTTGTTTTACGGAGTACATGGAAGCATGTTGGATGTTATGTAATCGATGTTGTACATTAAAGTATTTGAGGGTAAAGTTGAATACAAGATAGTATTGGCGAAAGGTGGATGGGTTACCAGTAGCAAGCGCAACATTATAAATATGCTCAGAGAATAGAATCACACCTTGAGGAACGCCCCTAGACAGACCCTGCAAAAAAGGTGTGGACAGCCGGCCCTCAGATCTGACGCAGTGTATGCGGTCAGGGAGATGGTTTTCAAACAAGATTAGTCAGTCCTCTGAGAACCCTGGTTTGCTGAGTCTAAAATGTCAATGCTGTGGTTGGAGTCAGATGTTTTAGCCAAATCAATAAAAGCACCTGCATGAAATCACTTATTGTCTAAAGCAGTGGTTCTCAAAGCTCCACCGGAGACCCGATCCAGTCCATGTGTAAGGTGTATTCCAGAGCTAGAACACCTGAATAGATTCATCATCAAACTGGAAACTGCTTGATTCAGGTGAGCTGGTTCAGGGCTGCAACGCCATTGTGAGACATTCTAGGAGAGGTTTGGAAATACGTGGTCTTAAGCAGATACAATGTACAGGACCCTTGAAGACACCCGTGGCATGCTTTGAAGCCCGATAAAACTCTGTGGGACTAAACATGTCATGCATTTGATTGTTGACTCAACACTGGAAGACTTAAGACAGGAATGGCACTGATGTGCATTAATCCTAACCATCACAATTTATTTAAAAAGGGTCTCTGTGTTAGTGGTGTTGTGAGAGGTAGGCTGTTGTCATAGAGACAGGCAAAGAGGTAGGCTATTGATATAAGTCGGTCTAAACAGCACCAGGGGTTGCCTTGCAGAGTGATCAAATTCAACTGTGATTATTCATCAACTGGTTGCAATCAGCTTGGCCCAAATAAGTATTTATCCATATACCAGTTTCAGTTTGCATGGCACAAGGTAGTCTTTATCCTTCTACCAATCTGCTTTGTCAAAATGAGTCAATCTATCTACCAGTTCCTATCTGATTGGCCCAAATTAGTCTTTATCCATCTGCCAGTTCCTATCTGATTGGCCCAAATTAGTCTTTATCCATCTGCCAGTTCCTATCTTACTGGCCCAAATTAATCTTTATCCATCTCCCAGTTCCTATCTGATTAGCCCAAATTAATCTTTATCCATCTGCCAGATCCTATCTGATTAGCCCAAATTAGTCTTTATCCATCTACCAGGTCCTATCTGATTGGCCGAAATTAGTCTTCATCCATCTATCAGTTCCTATCTGACTGGCCCAAATAAGTCTTCATCTATCTATCAGTTCCTATCTGACTGGCCCAAATGAGTCTTTATCCATCTACCAGTTTCAGCTTATTGTGCATCCCAAATGGCACCATATCAGTGCACTACTATGACCAGGACTGATGTCATTTGGGAACCAGCCTCTGTCTTTGAGACCAGCAGTCTACAAGATGTGGAAGTCACCTCATTCTGCTTAAAAAGCAGCTAACAAGGTCCATTGGGATGGTTGGAGTACTAATATGACTTCATTAGTCACAGTTGAACCCTCTCCCCCTTCCTCCCTCCACTGCTCCCTCTCTCCCCCTCTGTCTCCCTCATCCTCTCCATCTACCCTTCCCTCTTTCTTTCTCGTCCTCTCTCCCTTTCCCTCTCTCTCCACCTCTCTCGATCCACCTTTCTCCCTCCACTCCTCCCTCTCCCTGTTCCCTTCCCTCCCTCTCTCCCTCTAACTCTCCTTCTCTCTCTCCTTCTACCCCGCACTCTATGTACACTCCATTTACCCCTCCCACTCTCTTGCTGTCTTTCACTCTTTCTGTCTTTCCCCCTCTCTGTTGTACTCCCCTCCTTCATTTAAAGAACTAGATGCCAATAGAGCACTATATCTATAGCAAGGGCATTCAACTCTTACCCTACGTGGTCCGGAGCCTGCTCGTTGTCTGTTCTACGTCATCATTAATATCACCCACCTGGTGTCCCAGGTCTAAATAAGACCCTGATTAGAGGGATGCAATGAAAAAAATGGAGTGGAAGTGGCTTTGAGGTCCAGAGTTGAATGCGCCTGAGGAACAAGGTGCCATTTGTCATGTCTACTGTATCTACTACTTCTGCTTCATAAAGTCGAAGCAGGTTTCTGCATTACTTTTTTTTTTGTTGCAAAGTAATTGTTTCCAAATTAGTTTTGTGATTATTACGCCTGCAGTGGAAATATAGATAATTGATTAAGGGTGTGATTGTCCAATAAGAAATTATATCTTTATCCTGAATAAAGCTGTGTGTAAATACTAAAAGATTTTCCGTTCTGCCACATTAGATTTTGCATGAGATTTGCTAACCTAAAAACTGTGATTGAAGTGTTCCTTGGTTACCTGAGAACTGTGATTTATGTGTCCCCTGGTTACCGAAGAACTGTGATTTAAGTGTCCCCTGGTTACCTAAGAACTGTAATTGAAGTGTTCCTTGGTTACCTAAGAACTGTGATTGAAATGTCCCCTGGTTACCTGAGAGCTGTGATTGAAGTGTTCCTTGGTTTCCTAAGAACTGTGATTGAATTGTTCCTTGAAGCGTTCCTTGGTTTCCTAAGAACTGTGATTGAATTGTTCCTTGAAGCTACAGTCCTCAGGGCAGAAGCTAGTGTGAACTAGGCCAGTGTCTCAGATAGCTATCCAACTATAGACTCAGGTGAAATTTAGTGCACTAGAAAGGGAAGAGGGTTCCATTTGGGATGAACAGGAGCAGTAGTTATCTCAGTTTCCTGAGTGCCTTGTGGAAAAGGAAGTGGGTCAGAGGTAATTGAGTTGAATCACCGCAGGGGGTTAAAACCTGAGGAACTTCCTGCTATCATACCTAGAGGTATTAACTTTGCATTAGAATATTCAAATTAAACTTTTTCTACTACGGATGAATAATTTCCCTTAAAACCAGAGAAACTGAGCAAGTGTCCCAAATGGCATCCTATCCTATGCCTATTCACTACTTTTGACTGGGGCGCATAGTTGGGAACACAGTGTCAGTCAGGATGCTTCCTAAGCAGATCTAGACATTTTACACAAGGGCCAGCGTTCACTGCCGGGCAATTATGCATGTCTGTGGGGGTACATAGAGGCCCCGGTCGGACATGATCTTCTAGATTAGTTGTGTTGTTATCTGGGGACCAACGAGAACAGTGTTTATTTCCCTCTGTGTGCTCATTTTAGGATGACATGTTTCAGTGCTCTGTGTTGAAGCAAAGGCACAGTAGACTGTAATTAAACTTCAATTAAATTTCAATCAACTCCCTTGAGATTTAAAAAGGCTGTTTAGTATAGATATCCTGACTGTTTAGATTGCTGTGAGGTGAGCTATTGTCATCTGTCTTAAAAGGGGCCCAACTGAACAGAACTCTATGGGCCCTGAAAAGCAAATAGCGCATTATAAAGGGGCGAGCATTTGGACTTCATACCTGTGTCTTGGGTTAAAGAAAACTGCAATCTACTAGAATTGTGATATTTGGTCCTTGTGAGGAGAGTGAAGACTGTAGGCTAATAGAATTGTGATATCTGGGTCCTTGTTGTGAGGAGAGTGAAGATTGCAGACTAAAGTTATTGTGATATTTGGTCCTTGTGAGGAGAGTGAAGACTGTAGACTAATACAATTGTGATATCTGGGTCCTTGTTGTGAGGAGAGTGAAGACTGCAGACTAATAGTATTGTGATATTTGGTCCTTGTGAAAGATCAATAGATCACATCTGTACTGACAGAAAAGCTATCGATCAATCATGCAGTGGAGTACAGTTGTGCTCAAAAGTTTGCATACCCTTGGAGAATTGAAAATATTTGTACCATTTGTAAAGAAAACATGAGTGAGCAGGCAAAACACGTCTTTCATTTCTTATGGGATTCACATTCAACTGTAGGTCATAACAGAATGGCACAATCATAAAACAAAACAATACAACAAAGAAAAAAATGAACTGACCCCTGTTCAAAAGTCTGCATACCCTTAGTTCTTAATACTGTGTATTGCCCCCTTTAGCATCAACGACAGCGTACAGGCTTTTGTAATAGTTGTCTATGAGGCCCTGAATTCTTGCAGGTGGTATTGCTGCCCATTCGTCTTGGCAAAATGCCTCCAGATCATGCAAAGTATTTGGTCGTCTTGCATGGACCGCACATTTGAGATCTCCCCAGAGTGGCTCGATGATATTAAGGTCAGGAGCCTGGGATGGCCAGTCCAGAACCTTCACCTTTTTCTGCTGTAATCACTGGAGGGTCAACTTGGCCTTATGGATACTGTAGGGTCATTGACGTGCTGGAAAGTCCAAGAGCGTCCCATGCGCAACTTTTGTGCAAATTGTCTGCCATTATTTTCTGATAACATGCTGCATTCATCTTGCCATCAATTTTCACAAGATTCCCTGTGCCTTTAGAGCTCACACCCCTCCAAAACATCATTGAGCAACCACCATGCCTTACAGTGGGGATGGTATTCTGTTCACTACAGGCCTTGTTGACCCCTCTCCAAACAGTGCTTATGGTTGTGACCATAAAACTCTATTTTGGTCTCGTCACTCCAAATTACAGTGTGCCAGAAGCTGTGAAGCATGTCAAGGTGTTGTCGGCATATTGTAACCAGGCTTTTTTGTGGCATTTGCGCAGTAAAGGCTACTTTCTTGCAACGCGACCATGCAGCTCATTTTTGTTTAAGTATTGTTGTATTGTGCTCCTTGAAACAACCACATCATCTTTTTTCAGAGAAGCCTATACTTCGCCTGAGGTTACCTGTGGGGTTTTTTTTGTATCCCGAACAATTCTTCTGGCAGTTTTGGTTGAAATCTTTCTTGGTCTACCTGACCTTGGCTTGGTATCAAGAGATCCCTGAATTTTCCACTTCTTTATAAGTGATTGAACAGTAATGATTGGCATTTCCAAGGCTTTGTATATCTTTTTATATCCTTTTCCATCTTTATAAATTTCCATTACTTTGTTACGCAGGTCTTTTGACTGTTCTTTTCTGCTCCCCATGGCTCAGTATCTAGCCTGCTCAGTGCATCCACGTGAGAGCTAACAAACTCATTGACTATTTATACACAGACACTAATTGCAATTTAAAAAGCCACAGGTGTGGGAAATTAACCTTTAATTGACATTTTAGCCTGTGTGTGTCACCGTGTGTGTCTGTAACAAGGCCAAATATTCTAGGGTATGTAAACTTGATTTCTGTTATCATTATGATTTAAAAAGGAGCCAAACAACTATGTGATAATAAATGGCTTCATATGATCACTATCCTTAAATAAAAGACAGCTTTTTTGCAAGATCCGTCATAATTTCAAAATCATTGCCAAAATTTCATTATTTCTGCCAGGGTATGCAAACTTCTGAGCACAACGTTATATAGTGTATATGGTATAGCCTGGGTACGTACAGTAT
>JACXGI010014959.1:0-18169 GCA_016801175.1 Esox masquinongy | reverse complement strand
CACCCCTTTCCCTGATGGTGGGTCCCTCAGCTCCTTAAGGCAAAAGCTCAACTTTAAGTTACAGTTTCTAGGAACTTAGACATTTGTGTATATCATTTAAAATATAATATCATGAGGATTTTGCATTAAACAAAACATCTAATGACAGCACTCGCCACAAATTGCCTGACCTGTGGAAGTGCTAACAAACAACTGGTGTTGTGAACTGTACGACGCTGTAATAAACATCATCACATCTGACTTTACAATTGCTGAGGGTGTAGCTAATGCGGTAAATAAGCATCACTTTCAATTGTTGTAAATTACCTTGTATTTATCTTTCAAATTGTTCCACTTCTTTTTTGCCTCTTTGGCTGTAATAAGGAACTCTGCCTGATTCACGAAGGCTCTGGGAAAAACAAAGTGGAAGTTACATCAGGAAAGTGAAAATTCACATGACAACTATTAAGGGAGACTGATAAATATTAAGCAATTCCATCTCTAATTTGCAATTTTATTTATTTGTAAAAACTGTTGATTAAAAATGTGTGAAAGAGAAACTAGAGAAAACTAGTGTTCCACATAAAGTGCCATTTAGCTGGCAGCAGCAGGTGCCTATTTCCCACCTGCTACCACAATGTACATCATACCTCAACTATCATGGCTAGGATAACTTTTTTGTATTTAAGTGAACCTGTAATATTTGCCAAAATTATAATCTTTATAATCTCTACTCACTCCCATCCAGTTTTCGATGAATTCCTCTTCCCATTGAAGAGGGTTTCATTTGCCCCCCTCCACTCTATGAGGGCTGTAACCTCCTCAGTAGTCCCTGAATAAAATATTAATGTGAAGATGAACAGCAGAAGGTTGTATGGAGACTATAGCCATAATCATATGATATATAACATGTGTATATGACATTTTTTTTAAAGTGAAAATCAACTGCAATTCTCAAAAAGTTGTCCCTCTCTACCGGTACTGTAATTACTTAACTTAGCTAACGTTAACTAGCCTCTCCACTGCACTGAATAACGTTTGCTAGCTGATCGAAAAGTCGGAGCAAATTTATAAATTAGAAGTTTCTTAAATAAAATAAGCAAATATTCAGCGACTAAAATGCCCATTTCTCGTCACATTTTTTTTCAGATGATGATTTACAGGTACCGTTTACCTGAAATAAGAAAAGTAACAACTTACAGTTGTGATGTTTTTCCTGCTCTCCTGACATCTTGAAATGACTTCTGGGATATCAGAGACGTTCTCGCTGAACAAGTCACCAACCCATGCATCCTCGATAAGAGGCGGATCAAGTACACATCCTGGCATTTTAGGCGTTCTTGGTAACTTGCGTTCTTTGGATAGGCCCTTTTTACGTAACGTCAGACAACTTCCGTTCTGCCGCGATGCGGGTTATGTTTACATCCGGTGTCGCAGTGGAATGCTAACTGCCAGCAGCACATCATTACGGCTATTGAGTTCACCCAGTCCCTTTCACATCTGCCACCAATACGACTTAACGACGTAGAACGACTTGCTGACAAGTGGTCCCTTACTTCAAGATCGAAGCTTGATAAAGGCTACAAGTTCTTCGTTGAAGGTTACCTGTTTGATTAGAAAGGTACGTGTTTAGCTTAATTTAAATAACATTAGCCCTATGCTAGCGAAGGTTATAAGCTGACGAGTTTCTGTTTTTCAGATAAACAATGTTTAGACGTTATTTTTGAGTAGTACAGACCGCAAACTCTTGTTGCAGCTTCTTTTTAATATTACTGCTGTTTGCTTCAGAGCCTCGACGCTAATGTCAGTAATGTATTCATGGATAATGCTGCGCCCTTTCTCCCAATTACTGTATTGAAACAGTCTCAAGTGTAGTTAACGGTGAGGTGACAGTGAGAGGGCGATGTTACAGGTCCATGAGGAAAAATGAGGAGGCTCATCGGCTTCAGGTTTCTCAGATAAACAGTTCTCTAACATTATGATAAGAGAGTTAAGTTTTCTTTTTGTTAAGTTTTGCTGCGGTTGCAGAGATTTAATAAGAATGATTCCACAAAGTTACATTACCAAAATCAAAAAGGATTGGAAGCAGTTGCTTGCAAACATACATTTAAAATAGTTTCATCAGTGCCATGACACATAAGCACATACCAATGTTAAGTTTTTTTTTTTTTTTTTTTTTTTACAAAATTTCACTTTAGGTTCATTAATAGCCATGAAAAACTCATTACCCTTAACAAAAAACATACAGTATAACATTAGATCAACTAAATTACCAACAAAGTTAATTCATATTTACATTTTTTGTACATAGAATACAGTAATATAAAAGCACTTCTATTTACAGTCCATCTAGCTCACTCAGGAAATATGCAACTTAAAGTTGACAAAAACATCAGACTGGTTTGTCTCCTTTAATGACAAGAGGTCCCTGATAGTTCGACATGAGGCAGCAGATGGCCCACAGCTGATTCACTGAACCCACTGTGGAAAGAGGAAGAAGCCCATCCCAGATATGGTACTCCTTCACCCTCCGTATGGCCCTCTCGACTAAAATCCTCAGCCGGGCGATGGCCTGGGTCTTCAGGGTGTCCTCCCTGCTGAGCTGAGGAGATTTCTTCAGTGGAGGGATGATGAGTGTTGCCCCCACTTCCGACAACATCCTCTCGATCAGGAAACCCTCGCCAGCCATTACTTCATCTCCGGGCTGAAGTAAATGCAAGATCTGACATTTCCGTGTTATTTCCATGTTGGAGATGGAGCCTGTGTAGAGTTTTGATACAAATGTGATAACACCACATGGAGCTACACCAATCAGCCCTTTAAAGGTGGTGTGATTTTTGTAGCTCGAAAAGGTTTCTGACTGTAGTGAGAGGGAGGATGGTGTTTCACAGCAGATCTCGGTGCAGTCTACTATAACTCTCACCTGAGGGCAGTAGAGCTTGAACTTATCAGGCATTGTGGCCTGCACCTGCTCTCTTGTCATCCACACCGGCAGTGAGCCAAGAACCTGGTAAAGATAGCTAGTCCATGTTAAAATGATGCGGCTAACTATGGACAGGCTGACCTCAAAGATGGTAGACAAGGTTTTCTCCTGAAGCCCAGCTGCAACACGACACAAACATAAACAGTTCATCAATAAGTGGAAGTTTTCGCTGAGGGCTAGGTGTCAATTGTGCCGTTTGCTGTGCCTTAGACCAGTATACAAGCCGTGAAGCAGAGGGATAAACGGACTCCCAAAACACAGTGAAGACCTCCTTTGAGCTGAATCTTGTGTAGTAGCGATAGTCCTCATCTGTGACACAAAACTTAAAAAGGAGTGGATGCTGCTTCTTAACTGTCAGGTGCTGGATCTCAATTTCTAGGGACAACAACTCTCAAATTCTTTGAGTAGCACTGTCCAGTTTACCTTAAGGGGAAGAAAAAGCATACATGTTGGTAGGTTAGTTATTACCCATTTTCAATAAATAAAACTGAAGAAGCTTCTAAGATGGCTGAGGTTTAAAACGCCAAGTCTTTTCACAGAGAGACCAGTTACTCCAAATACTGCTACAAAATAGTAATTTTACTTAACGGCCATATACTTTTACTTTTTTTTGCCAAACAGATAGGAAGTGGTTACTCTTATTTGTAATACTAACCAGGAGAAGGATGGCAGGCATAGTCGTGATCATTTGCCACTGCAGGCAAAGCACCCTCTGTGCTGTCAGGCATCTCATGATCAGAATCATCCAGGACAGCAACACCAAGACGCTTTCTTGCTCGATGGTAAACTGACTCCCGAGCTTGTGAGCCGCCTCCTATATGTGTGAAATTAACCATACACTTGTCATGATACATTTTGGTAATCATTTTTCAGTCCCCAAAATGTAACAGCTATATTACATCCGGACTAAATTATTAAACATGTTGTACAAGTAATATATTATTGGATTAGTATTAAGTTTAACACTGTCCACCTATCCTTACCCCAATCATTCCAGTGGAATCTAGACGGCACTGATCCCTGTTTAATACGGATCCGTCCACTGGCCGATGTGTATCTATCCTCAGGGGAAAAGTGCTGACTGCACACAAAGGTGCTCCCACGAAGAATCCTAAAACTTGGTCCCTCATCTCTCCTGATCGCCCTCACCCAACGGGCACATATTTCTCCATCAACAGGGAAATCGTGAAAACTCAGATACGGGAATTTCTGTTTGTTGTTTGAACAAAATGGTACACTGCAATACAATCTTCTCGAAGATTGTGCCATGCTTAGTTATTGGATGGGATACTGTTGCGATACAGACACCGGGAGAAAAGAAACAGCTAAATTAGCATTCAGCTTTGACCAGGAATCAATATTTATCTAGCTATCCTGCACAAGAGTATTGAAATAGGTGAGTTACTATTCATTCATGAATAAAGTAACTGCCTAACAAAGCGTTAAGTAAACTTGTTACAGTACAGGCAGCAAGGTAACGTTATCGGCACCTAGTACTAAAGTTGTTGCTAGCTAACGTTAGCTCACTTTCCTAAGGCAGTTTACAATTGTGAATTAACAATAACGTTAGCAAGTTACAAACCATTGCATATACGTAAACATTATTACTCTTAACTTTACTAATTTAACTTAAATGTACCTTTTGGAATTTCTTCAAGTAGCTAGTTTGTAGTCAACAGTTGTATTTCGGTCAGAAGTCTCAGGTTACGGGGGTAAAACGGAAGTGAAGTTAAACTGCTACGCAGAAAGGCGGAAGTTAGATGAAGTCATCGTGAAAAGGGCCTATTGGAACCGTACTTAGGCCATGAAAGATGACGTCAAACGAGTTCACAAGAACACAAGTACGGACAAAAATGCGGATTGATAAACGGCCAAAATCATATATCTGGAAATAGATCACGTGACATCAAATTCAGTTCCTCCGGTAGCTATATAGAGTATATGTTACAGCAATCAACACATGATAGGTTAACTGGGAATATAAAGCTTAGTTGGAGAAATCTATTCTAATTGTTTGAAATAAAAATGGAACGTAAGAGAAAACAAGCATTCAGACGAGGTAGAGGCACCATCACCCAAGGGCGTAGGAGTGACTGATATTGGGGGGGGGGTGTTAATGTATTCACCAAAATGTCTATTTAATATGTAGTTCTGTGTTTTTACACTTTTAGAATCCACTTCTAGTTTGATTCTCTTTGTCCATGGCTGTGTTACATATAGACATACTCTGGTTAAAAAAGGTGTTGGCATTATTGACCAATGAAGTGTGAACAGGATCAGTGCGACCGACAGTTTCACTCGGAGGTAGTCTGGTTGAAAATACTCGGGGTGATAATTGTTTCAACAACACTGGCATGCAATACTCATTATGTCTGGAAAGGGTGTAGCAAGTAGATAGTTACCTCAAATAATGTTGTCTTTCTGTACCGAGGCCTTGCGGGTGTTGGTAGGACTCAAGTGTTCAGTGTGAAAATTCCAGTTTGACTTTAAGAAAGTAGCGATTTCTGAACATGCAATAGTCCTAACTAGCACTGCTAAATTATACTGTGTGTGAATTTTTTGCATGGTGGGACTTTTCAGCTTGAAAGTCATTTCAGATAGATGGTAATGTAACCAGAGTGCATCTTTTAAAATGACTAATACTACAATGATGTTGGTAACATCTCAGTCAGGCATGTTAGTCCTGATTTAAGTTTTCCAATCTGCTCCTATAGACCGCCTTGAATTAATACTTCTCACTATCTTACCTGTTGGTTTGTGGCCTCTCTCTCTCTCCCACGCTCTGGCTACCTTTCTGACCAGTGTTACTGTTATGACAGCCTCTCTTCTGCATGAAGTAAACACATACAGTACAATCCATTGTGTCCATTGGACAGGTGAGTTGCCCAAGTCGTATTTGAGGCCTGTGTGTCAGCACCATGTTATGCACTTAATTTAATACCTTTTTTTTTGTAGATGGCAGTGTTGCTTTTCATTCTTTTCCTATATAGTTTGCTTTTGGTTTTTAAGTTCTGTCTGTGTGTATTTTGTTTTAGAAATTGAGATTTTTATTTCAGCATAACTACACCATAACTATATTTTTAGCCAGAAGAAAGCTTATATTTTATCACGTTTGTTCGTTCTATAGCTATGAAAATCTACTGACGTTTATACACGTTGTACTTACTGTGAAAACAAAACTTATAGCTACAGTAATCCATTTGGATAGCCTACACACACTGCTCGTTAGTGATGGCCAATCAAGGCTTCATTAGCGTTATTTTAGCAGCAGGATATTATGCTGGCAGCACTCAGATTTTCTTCACAATAACCCATTTCACTTTAACCCATTTCTAATATTGGGTTATATATAACCCATTTCTAATATTGGGTCCCCCCCAGCTCCTACACCCCCTAGCCTACAATGCGGGTTTCAGACTCGTGAACTTTGAACACTTTTTCTTAATTATTTATTGTTTTACTTAAGTTTTTTTTTATGCCCAGTTGACAATTGCATTCAATTACCTACATCCACTTGTGCATTTATTATATAATTTGTCTAAATAAATTTGACTGAATTAACTGTTTTGATAATTTTTCTATTGCCTTAATATTAACTGTTTGCAATCACTCCTTGCATGCTGAGGGAGGCGCTATTTCACAAAAACAATAAAGCGCCTGTTACGATGGACTAACGAGTGGTCCGGAGCACCCAATAATTAACGAGCGATGTTACGTGGCACTTAACAATTCTTTCGGGAAATGCACAGATAAAATAACGATGCACTTGCGTGCATCTTACGATCATCTTAGTGCTTTGGGAAAACGGGCCCTAGTTATTTTCTGGTTGCTAGTATTCTACGGTTTCAGTTCGTGAGAAAATTACCACTTGGTGTAGGGCGGGGCTCCTCCTGTTACATTGTGACCTGCAGGTAGCTCACAGCCACTGCGTTAAAGACAGTTTCACACATTAGCCTACAACCAAGTCCGGATGAGACTGTTTGATCTACCGACCGCTGAGTGCCGGTCAAGGTTATATCAAGGTGCTGGCGAACTGACAACTTGGGGACCGGGGTAAAAGTGCAGTTCTCAGAACGATGGCTTTTTATGATACAGTTGGTAGCTTATTACCTGAAATAGTTTTTTTTACTAATATTTTAAAGATTCTTTATGAAATAGCTTTTTCAAAATCTCAGATAACCATCTCTAATCGCGTCAGTATATTCTTCATGACATTATCAAAGAGCCTCAACTTAGATTGTTTGCGAAATAACGCATGGATTTTTAGCTAATATTTTAAAGTTTCCCTTTGAAGTATTTTTTTCAGAATTTCAGATATTTCTGCCAAATTGTATCAGTATATTCTACATGACATTATCTAAGAGTTTCAACTTAGATTTTTCACTAATTTTCAAGAATATAGTTTCTTTTACTAATATTTCAAAGTTTCCTTTTGAAATAGCTTTTTCAGATATTCATTCCAAATCGCATCAGTATCTTCTACATTACAGTATATAAGAGCCTCAACTTTGATTTTTCACAAATTATCAAGCATATATTTTTGACGGACCGCGTAACCGGAGCCGGCTAAGAGTGAATGTCTCTTGGCGCTTTTCCACTGCATGGTAACAGCTCGGCTCGGCTCGCCTGTTTTGCTTTTCCACTGGCCAAAAGTTGGGAGAGTACCTGGTACCAGATACTTTTTTTGGTACCTGCTTCGTCGAGGTTCCAAGCGAGCTGAGGCGATACCAAAAGTGACGTGGAAACACAGAAGACTTCTGATTGGACGAGAGTGACTCAAAGCGTTCCAGCAAAGCAAAACGAGCAGTTGCTTTTTAGCCATCCATTGTCAGATACGAGAACGGCGCGTATTTGCGGGTCTGTCCCAGGAGTCCTTGCATTGATATGGGTTAATTTCAGTGCCAGTGCATAGGACTAGACTTGTAATTTGAGCCATCGTATTTCCCCAAAACTCCTCTTGGTTTGGACATATATACTGGTGTTGAAATCAACTTGTTATCCCTGTGAGAGACCCACAAATACGCGCTGTTTTTGTAGCCTACAAAAGGACCTCGTCTTTTTCCTCCAGGGTTTTTCTATAGGCTATCTGGCATACATTGCACTGGTCAAAATTGTAATGTCAAGCCAAACAGAAGCAGCCTACCAATCTTTCTTACTATTTTTTGCAGTCTGCAATGTATTAAGACCAAAGTTACTGCTCACGCGTGCTTCCTCGCTACTACCGGTATAAACGCTGCCTTGTGTAGCCTACAGTAGGCTACTCTAGAGTTAGTCAGCATGGTATTATAGCCGGCAATTAATAAGGCAGTTATTTATACATTTTAATCGAGATGGAGGGGTTATGTAGGTTGTTTTAAATGTGTTGGTGTGTTTAAGTGTATACACTTAAATCTAACAGAACATTGCAGTTACGTCATCTTTTATACTGCATGGCGATAATTGTATTCTACATTTTCAGTTTTTCAAACAGGGTCTGTGACCATGTTATCCAGATTTAGTTTACTTTTGATTTGCCACTTTACATTTAAAGCTTGTCAATTTAAAAGAAAATTGATGGAGTTTATTCAATAGATTTTCCTGTTCACTGCAGGGTTTACGTTAACCAGCAAATGCTGGCTTTTCGCCGGTATCAGATGTGCAATATCTCCATTCATTTTTCTGTGTGTCGCATTGGAGGAGGCGCTACGGCAGTTTTCCATTGATGTCACTACAGGGTACTATCTGCAGTGGAAAACCAACCGAAGCGAGCCGTGTAGAGCCGAGTCGAGCTGGTACCATGCAGTGGAAAAGCTCCCAAAGCGGGTAGAGTCGAGGCGAGTAGAGCCAGTACCAAGCAGTGGAAAAGCGCCGTGAGTGACCGACCGACCCTTGTTAAACAATAATGGTTCGAGAAGCGGACTTGTGAACTATAGGTCCCGAGCTCGTATCTCCTCGCAGGCGAAGCGAAGTACGCATTGTGAATTATTCCGTATTGACGAAAACTTTGCTGGCTAAAACCGAAACCGGAAACTGCATACGGTTATATTGCGACTGTTTCTGGCATGGAATAGTTCATCTTCAGTCTCGCTAGCAATTGCTCAATTCTTATGATTATTCATAGGAAGCTAGTAGATACTAGTAAGCCTATTACTGGCTAATAAGCTGTCAAAACGGCCAGTAGGAAAAGCAGTACAGTTCATAGACGCTATTTTGTGGTGGAGGTAAACTTAATAAGAAACGTTAGTCAGTTTAACACAATCCTCAATGGAGTCTAGCGACTGCAGACACGTGTAATGCCGTGGCGTAGTGGTTGAAGACAGTGCCTCTCAAGTTCGAATCTATTGAGAGCAACGACATTTATTAATTATTTCTGGTAGATTCCACGATTCTCTCGTCTTTTCACTTGATGGAAAAGTTATCGTCGCCCTTATTGATAGTTATTGTATAAATGTCAGTCACAAATTAAAGAAAAAAGTATGTTGTTTTGCCATGAAAGAAAAAAATACGTTCTTATGCCATGAAATGAAATAGCTTTGGCAGACTCGCTAGCAATTGCTCAATTCTTATGACTATTCCAGTAAGTTAGTAGATACTGATAAAGCTTACTACTGGCTAATACGCTGTTAAAACGGCCAGTGGCAAACACAATACATAGCCGCTATTTGTGGTGGAGGTAAACTTAGTAAGAAACGTTAGTTTAACTGTATCAATGTCATTCACGGATGGCCAATTAACTATAACAACAGCCAGTGGCAAAAGAGGATTTGTTCAGGATAGAGACAAGAAGCTATACTGACACCTGGCAAATGTGCAGCTTCGTGGTATAGTGGTTAACAACACAGCCTTTCATGTGGTCGACCTGGGTTTGAATCTCAAGGCGGCAATGTTTTTTATTGCGGGCCGGCTGAACTAAGCTTGCCTGGTTTGTTGTTTACTAATCAAGAAACCACGCAAGGGAAACTTTAAAATGTTAGCTAAAAATTTACACTTGATAATTTGTGAAAAATCCAAGTTGAGGCTCTTAGATAATGTCATTCAGAATATACTGATGGAATTTGGGATGAATATCTGAAAATTTGAAAAAGCTATTTCAAAAGGAATCTTCAAAATATTAGTAAAAAAATCTATGCTTGATAATCTGTGAAAAATGCAAGTTGAGGCTCTTAGACAATGTCATGTAGACTATACTGATGCGATTTCAGATTAATATCTGAAATTTTGAAATATATATATTTCAAGTAATAAGATACCCCCTGCATCATAAAAAACATTTTCTGAGGACTGCACATTTACCCCGGTCCCTAACTAGCCCTTTCTCCGGCACGTTGATGTAACCTTGCCCATCACTCCGCACTCTGCATTCGGCAGACCAAAGACAGTTTTATCCCTACTTGGGTGTAGTCGAATGTGTGAATATGAAACTATCTTTACCGCGGTCCCACACCCCAGTCATGTAGAGCTCACAAAACTATTGGGAAACGCATGGAGTTCCCACAATCTCAAACATCCTGTGTCTAGTTAGGTACTCTGGGCTCTGGACTACTCGAAGTGACGCCCACTATGTTTAGCCACTACTTGGTTATAGCAGAAACGAATCTACTGAAAATATAATTTCGGCATGTTGCCTCATATGGTGCGTGTGTTTGCTGATCAGCTACTCCAGGCTTGCTTGTACGCAATGTGTATGTTACCTCAGTGCAATTGTACTCTTCAAACACTAGTTAATGTACTTTGAAGGCTTAACAGTAATTGACATTTTCATGAAGACTAATCCACTGATTTTGAGAGAACATGCCTGGTGATTCTCGAAATACTCCTAAAGCGGTAACTTTGGACTGTCCCTGTTTTGTGGTCCTTGCACTTTGTTTACGTGCGTGGAACTGAGGTAGAAATACTTCAAACGCAGCTTTATTTATATAGAGAA
This sequence comes from Esox masquinongy, assembly GCA_016801175.1. Classification (NCBI taxonomy): domain Eukaryota; kingdom Metazoa; phylum Chordata; class Actinopteri; order Esociformes; family Esocidae; genus Esox; species Esox masquinongy. The sequence goes on along the minus strand of JACXGI010014959.1, from coordinate 7,304 downwards.
CCAGACTGAGACCATGGTCTGTTTTACAGCTGAGCCCTGTGTACAGCACAAAGAATACAGATATAAATATATTTTTTAAAAACCTACAATTTACAAATAACAATTACATCCAACAGCAATGTTTTCATTTAGTACTGCCTTAAATTGTCCTGCAGAAACCAAGACATCTGGCTTAATATTTTCCTGAAAATTATTCCAAGAATGAGCGGCATTGTATTTAAAGGCAGTTTCCCCTAGCTTTGAATGAGCCCGAGGAATCTCTAGGACTAACCAATCTTTGGAGCGTGTCTGATAGCCGACAACTTTCCAAATTATTTTAGAGGTTAGATAGCTGGGACGTTTATGCATTATAGCCTTATAGACAAACATTAACCAATGTCTGGTTCTCCTGGAAATCAAAGAGTGCCAGCCCACTAAAGGGTTCAAAACACAATAGTGTGTGTTTAAATTGGCACCAGTAATAAATCACAAGGCAGCATGATAGACTGCATCAAGAGGCTTCAACAGAGACTGAAGCATGCATATTACAGTATATCACCATAGTCAAGTACTGACATAAAAGTAGCTTCTACAATGTCAACCCTCTGCTGGTAAGACAAGGCATGATTTGTTTATATAAAAGAAACCAATTTTAAATCTTAGCTTCTTCACCAAGTCAGTAATATCAGTTTTGAAAAAAGGTGTTCATCAAACCAAATCCCAAGGTATTTGTAAGAGGGAACACGTTCTTTAATGGAACCATCCAGGGTACTAATTTTAAGATCATCCGAATGTTGATTTCTGGACTTAGAAGAGTATATATTTAGTTTAACTTGAATTCAGTTCCAACTTAAGATCAATAAGGGATTTTTGTAGGAATAAAAAATCTGTGCTTGAGCATGGGATGGGGCAGTAGCATAAAAATTTTTCATCTGCATAAAAATGATATTTACAGTTCCTCACACTATTACAAATATTATTTATGTATAGTGAACACACAGGGACCCAAAATAGAACCTTGAGGAACACCCTTTTGAACAACTAGGACATTTGACTTCACACCATCCATTGCCCTGGGTTCTTATCACTCAGATAATTTTCAAACCAAACCACAGGCATTTGTCACCCGCCAGACAATATTCTCAGTAAAATTGAATGATCACCTGTATCAAAAGCTTTTGACAAGTCAATAAACAGCTGCACAATATGCTTTTTCATCAAGTGCTATGACAATATCATTAACAATCAACGTAGTCGCTGTAATAGTACCATGGCCAGGTCTGAACCCAGACTGATACACTAAGTACCTAGCAAAATGGTGCAGGGGGAAAATATGCCCATTTGAAGGCAAATGTGTTTCTCCTGGGACTACATGACTTTTAAATATATAAGAAAAAAGAAAAAAAAATTACATCTCGCTGGAGGGGAGTGTTGGTGTGAATGCATTGTTGCTGTAATTCAGCAAACTTCCACATGGAGGGAGCACATTCAGGATATCCCCTAACCCTTTCATGGGCGGTTTCCTGTACACGTCAAGCATAAATCAAGACAAAAATTTCCATGGAGATTTTGCATTGGTCTTAGTCTGGGACTAGGCTAAAACTGTGATGTGGAAAGTGTAAGAACCCAAAGTGTTAATTAATTGAAGACAGTTAAATGGAGGCTAATGGGTGGCCAGTTTTGGGTACTGAGAACCATCATAAGCTTAGTACAGGTCTTTCATCAGAACGTCAAATAAGGTTGTAAAAAAGCTGTATAGCTTCATTTTCTCCAGTCCCCCCAACTAGATGTGTCAGGGTGAACATATTTGCTTTTATTCAAAATTGGCCAGTGAATGACACTTCACAAAGAAATATTTATTTCAATCAAAATATCACATCTGATTTGATAGCTGAAAATTCAGTTCAGCCATCCAGCAAATCTCCCTTTTGTAAACAGAACAATTAGGTTAAAACAATGTACCAATATATTAAATACTTTAAAGTAAAATAAAAATAATTAAAAACCTCATGACCAGGGTTTAATCCTTCAACAGCAGGGCACTAATTTAACCTATGTAGTTAGGAGTCTATGGGCTGGCTTTGCAGATAGATTAATCCTAGTCCTGGACTAAGAAAAAATGTAGGTTGATTTTTTTTTTGTCCAGGACTAGGCTTAATGTGTCTGTGAAATCAAACATAAATGGCTAAAGAGCAAACTATCTAGGTTCTGAAGGGCTGGAACAGTGTTTTGTTTCTACCTGGTAGTTAATTGCACTTATCTGGTGTCCCTGGGGTCTGAATCAGTCACTGTTAAGGAGAGGAAATAATGATTTAAAAGCTAAGCAACTTTGTATGCCTATAAACTAAAATTGTAGTTGTCCTGTGCATTTCAATCAGTCCAGGGACCATGATTGTTAGCCCATACTAAAGAACTGAGTTGTGTGTGTTCCTGCTGGACAGGTCCTTCCATAATTGCCATTGGTTTTTCAAGTCACCCTTTACTGGAGCGATGGACAACAGTGCTGTGCCAGAAGGGTTGATGGCCACTACCAGTTTGCTGAGGAGAGTCTGGACCCCCAGTTCCTTGTAGCTGGGCAGGACCTGAGTGACATTACACTGGGGTGTGCAAATCTTCCAGCTTGGCAGTGTGGCCAAGGTAAGAGGGAAGCCTCTAGGACCACCAGTTTCATACTTGTTCATCACTGCAAGCGCCAACCGGCCACCAGATAGGGGTCTCTCCCACACCTCAAAGTTGTTCACCTGGGTATCAACAGAGATGGTTAGGGGAGATTTGAAACAGCACTGTAATCCTGTTGCCCATTGCGCAGCAGACAGTAACATTGTAATTGTGTTGCATGATGCATTCTGTGTAAAAGTCCACAAGAGCACTCTTTCAGAGAGTGAATGGGAGTCAATTAGACACTAGGCAAAAAAACACACATGAATTACATAAATATAAAGCTTTATATTTTCCAAGATTTGAGATAAAAAACTTCTCTGCAATATTATATAGCTTTGACATCATGAAAAACTATTTTCAGAGCAGGAAATTCATTTTCTAAGCACACACCCTATCTTTCTCTGAAAATGTACGGCACATCTACAGCAACACCCCAGGGCACCTATTCAGATTGAAGAGGCATGCACTTTCCGAGGACAATCTTGCAGGTCGGTATATTTCTACTTAAAATTATTATTTTTTTAATTAGCACGTTACTTACAATATGTAAATTTTGTGTTATGCTTTAAACCTTTGTTGATGTCTTTTTCCACCTTTGCAACTGTAGCGGACAGATTTTTGTAAAATAGGTACCCTTGTATTAAATGCAATTTCGGTTATCTTGATTTTTTTCCAGACTTTATTTTTCCTTGTTTATTTTTCCTGGTAATGTGGACTTTTCCACACAATCACAGAGGAAATTCAACTGTAAAGTGGTTGAAATGCAGACAAATTTTACATTGCAAAAGCGTGAACAAAAGAATGATGAGCAAATAAAAGAATTGTGAGCTGGGCGGAGCCAAAGCTGGGCACAGCCAGAGCGAAGCATTATAAGATTCTCCAATAATTTCCCTCATGGATTCTTATTTCCTGAATAAATTCCTGAATAAAAATCTCTGGTATCAAAAGGTCTGGTTATGACTCTCAAAAACCCTCCCAAGCCTCCCAATGTAACATGTTACATTTATGGAGCACCCTGCTAAATAATCAGTTTTGCATATGTCCAGTTGATGTCAGTTAATACCAATATAATGTCCTCAAAGAGCACAAGAAAAAGAAATAATTAGGTCAACAGGTTAATGTTAGCAAGTTGAATGCATGCTATTACATATATGGAATTTCGATGGGTATTTTTCAGTCAGGCTACATATATTTTTCTTACTTGTTACTTGAACAGGTACATTTGAACACTTTCACAGCAACGACCTGGAAACAATTAGGGTTAACAGTCTCGCTCAGGGACAAAACTGAATAGTCCCATTAGAACCAGCAACCTTTTTCTATTCTATGTTAAGCATAAACATGAAATATCTCAAAGATATGACCTCAAAGATATACTACCTTGGCAGTGCGATAGCCCTGCTTTCCCAGCGGGTCCTGACTGATGGCGATGATGCGTCTATTCTGCAGCAGCTCCTTGGACCGGGGACAAATATCCCTCAGGTCATTGGACATCAGCAGAGGGGAGGCCATAATGGCCCACAAGGCCATTTGGGACTCTTGTTGGGCGTGGCTCAGGCCAAAGTTCCCAATTACCAGCTGAGTGAAAAAGGAACCTTGTCAATGTCCATCAGAGAAACTTTTTCAGACACTGATTAGAACACTCGGCCACCAGTTTAGAAAGTTCCCTTAAAAATTCTCCATACAAAATGGCCTTTGATATTAATTGAAAACGGAACTAATTAACCCCAAGCCCTGTTCTGTGGCCCTGGTTAGGAGTGGAACAGCCACAGTACCATGTCAGGGTCATTCCAGCCCCCAGGCCCAGCCACAGGGACGATGACATTTTGATGGTCGGCTGTCCATTCCAGGATGGACTTGACACTGGCCCAGGAGTCTTCCACATCCACAGAGTTGCGCCAGTGGTTACAGGCCTTCCGTATGGCAGAGTAGTCTGGCTGTAAGTACATTATTGCAATTTACAATTGACATTGTCCTATTGGGACATAACTAATCCAAACTTTTCTTTTACATTACGTAACCTATTAAATGAATCATGAATGTGTCATAACAGTAAATCAATTCAGTGTCTGGTGTATTTAGCCATTTCATCAGCTAAAGATAAGAAGGAATGTTCTTTGTTACCTGATGGTACGGCCACTCATACAGTGGCCACTCACAGGAGTATACAATACTCCTACCAGTTTTATTCAGCGCGATCGACATGTTTGTGTAACCTGGACAAAACAAACATCATACACAGCAGTTGTTACATAGTTCACACCGTTACCACATAACTTGAAACCTAATTTCATTGGATTTAATTAATCAACTATTATTGCTTTTGTATCAAGATCTTACTGCACCTTCTCCCAGTAAATTCCACTTCATGTAGCACCCATCAAATTTGAGCAGATCCACACCCCAATCAGCAAAGGTCTGAGCATCAATATCGTAGTATCCTAGACTTCCAGGGAAGCCTCCACATGTTTTTGTTCCCAAGTCAGCATAGATCCCTAACTTTAGACCTTTAGAATGAACCTGAATAAACAATCACAAATATAAATCCTACAAAATGTATGATTTGGAATAAGTATCTCCTATAGGCTACATCACTGAAGAATGACATGATGAAACCATTCCAAAAGGCAGATTTATGTATACTGAACAAGAATATAAATGTAACCTGAATGAAATGTTTGAAAACATTTGTGCTTTAGGTACCATGGTAACAACAATAACCCTGTTATTTTACCCTCAGTTATGTGGCACATTCTTTGAAAGGTGTTTTAATTAATAAACCACTTATGTTTACAGTCAAATTGCCTCATTGGGTAGGCTTTCACTTGAGGAAGGACATAATATAAAGCTTTCGTGTGAAAGTAAAAAGAAGTATATCGCTAAGTGAGTGTGGATAAGAAAATGGCCAAAAACTGAGGCATTCTGACCAATAAGTATAGCTTGTTATTGCTTTCCTTTGCAAATCTTTTGCTAAGAGTCCCAATGAAACCTGCACTGCTGTAGGAGACTCACGTAGTCGGCCAGTTTCTTAATGCCGCTGGGAAACCTCTTGGAGTCTGCCTGCAGACGTCCTTGGGCATCACGCTGGTGACTGGGCCAACAGTCATCTATGCAGACATACTCGTAACCAGCCTCTTTCCAGCCCTCTGTCACCATTACATTTGCCATCTGCATGTAGAGATTCTCACTACCAGCATACAGAAGGGGAACAGATGGTGTAAAATAATAGCCAGTGCATAGTCATAAACTTTGCCCAAATCTGTCAATTAAGTAATAGTTAATGTGTTAGGCCATTTGTGCCTGTCTGCAGTTAAATGTAATATTTTGCTGATGTATCATTGACATGCATGCAGTCCATCTGTGCTCGTAATGCTCTGCAAGACTGATGCTCTGCAATTCGACTGCAACTAAAGCTTTAAAAGAGCTATTATCTCAACCTTTAGTTGCGGAAAGTTAGGTAGATTGACAAAGTTAATTATATCTAAATCCATAAAAGCTTGGCAAAACACATTTACTGTCAACAAAGGCATGTGACTCTATGAACTGTACTATGGACTGTACTGACCATCAGGGGAATTTAATTGTTCCTGACTAAAAATTAAAGTTTAAGTTAAAAATCACACACCTGTCTTTGTTGACGCGAAATTATTTTTTTCAAATTTCGATATAATCAACTTTTCTATCAGTCTACCTAACGTTCCGCAAGATCGAAGTAACTTACATTACTGTCCAGGACGGTTCCGAGAGTTTGATATGGAGGAAGTTGACATCACGCGATGGTGATTGTCTTGCCCACAATTTTATTTAATTGACTACATTTGAGTGCGCAGACATAGCTTACCTGATACAATTGTTGGGGTCCGTGTCACAGTCGATATTGCACATGAATCTCTCCCAGTGCAGCCAACCCATAGTGGGCTTGAGCGCGAGACCATTGTCCAGGGATCGAACTGGACTGATAAAAACACAGAAACTAAATAGCATCAAAACAGCCGCTCCCATTTTAGTTGCATTTAATTTTTAGTTAGTTTATTTTGTAGATACAAAATCAATTTAATAATTTACTGTTTTTTGTCACAAAAATAAACGTAACCGTTTGAACAAAAAGTACAGAGTACCATCAGCGTTTACTGCGTCTTGTGAGCAACATTTAAAAAACACTTCCGGGTCACGAAAATTCAAAATTAAGGAGGCCAACGAATTACTTCAAAACCGATATAATTTGCATGTATTCATTGTTTAAGAAAATGTACCTCTCAAAATATTGACAACATTTCAAATGTTATCATATTTAAGAGTAATTTCAATAAAAAGTGAGTATTAAAACACGTTCCAAGGTCAAAATTTATTTCAGTAATTCCATTCAAAAAGTGAAACTTGTATAATGTATACATTCATTCCACACAGACCGATATATTTCAAGTGTATATTTTTGATTTTACTTTTAATATTGATGATTATAACAGACAACTAATGAAAACCCCAAATTCAGTATCTCAGAAAATTAGAATATTGTGAAAAGGTTCAATATTGAAGACACCTGGTGCCACAGTCTAATCAGCTAATTAACTCAAAACACCTGCAAAGGCCTTTAAATGGTCTCTCAGTCTAGTTCTGTAGGCTACACAATCATGGGGAAGACTGCTGACTTGACAGCTGTCCAA
>JACXGI010014958.1:0-18171 GCA_016801175.1 Esox masquinongy | reverse complement strand
CTAAGAGAAGGGAGTGATCAATAGTGTCAAAAGCAGCACTAAGATCAAGAAGCAACAGGACGGATGCGGAACCTTTGTCTGAGGCCATTAGAAGGTCATTTGTTACCTTCACGAGTGCAGTCTCAGTACTATGATGGGGTCTGAAACCGGACTGGAGCATTTCATAAATGTTATTTGTCTTCAGGAAGGCATTCAGTTGGCTTCATATGTTTACTATTCTTAAGTAAAATATATTTTTTTTGCATGATCTGTCATGTTTTCAAAATCAATGCCGAAATTTCACAATTTCTGCCAGGGTATGCAAACTTATGAGCACCACTGTAGATCACAGCCCCTTGCGCAGTGAAAGAGGATGGGTTTCCACAATTCTCTTGTCTTTTCACTTGACGAAAAAGTAAGTTATCGTCACCTATATTGATAGTTATTGTATCAATGTCATTCACAAATGAAAGAAATGCAAATGTTGTTGTGCCAAGAAATATAATAGCTTAAGCAGTGTAAAGTTCATCTTCAGTCTCGCTAGAAATTGCTCAATTCTTATGATATTAGTAGTAAGTAGATACTGGTAACCCTTCAAATTACAGCCCGTTACTTACAGGGTAGTTCCCACGTAACTACGTAGTAACAAGAATGTAAGTACGTGGTAAGAATGAGTAGTTATGTAGGAATAATGTTGGTGTTACGTGTACTTATGAACGAAGAACGATACTACTCTAAAACTACTTCGTAAACAGACAGGTGATAAAAATGCAATTTTGAAAGTATGTAATTGTCATTCTTATTCGTGCTTATGAATTTACCATTTAAATGTGACTTTTTAAAGTTACATTTAATATTTTATTGCAAGTTCACTCGTAGAATTAAGAATTTAAGATAAAAGAAAGATGATGCGCATTTCTCAGCTTTGCGCAACTTTTCACCGCCAACACACGCTTTGGACAATCGGTTCTTGACAAACCAAAAGCCGCGTTGACATCATTCACAAATGTATGAATTGATTATAGATGCGTGTTACGAATCAAGCCACAGAAAGCACTTATCTGTTGGGTGTCCTACAGACCCCAATGCTTCTCCTCATAATAGGTGGCCACATGAACGTTTTTTCTCCAAAATGCCGGATCGAAAGCGCTCCAATGTAGGTTATTATTTTGTCGCGTTGAATGCGAGAAGCTGACAATGAAATGGATAGGCTCACCAAATAAGAGTTTGTCAGATTTTACTGTTGTTGAGGACAACTAAAGTCTAACATTAGAAGGCATACTTTAAATGTGGATAACCAAAGGTGCCTGGCTCACTACGCAAAACTCCTAAATGATGTGTTGTTTCCAAATGTAGATAAAAATAAGATCCATTAGCTTGTGTTGGAAATACGCATTAAAACTAGTCTATTTCGTAATAACACCTGATAAAAAGAAAATAAATGTGGTAAACTACCGCCTCATTTAAGAGGAGGAGACACCTGCTCATCATCTGTAATGGATGAGAGTTTTGTGTAATACTGTGGTAAGGCTGTGTACAGAAGATATGGAGTTAGTTAAGTGATTACTTGGAGTAAACATCTCCCATTGCCATTAATCAACCTCTAACATTTTTGAGGGATTGTTGCCCACTCCTGCTTACAGCCAATTGAGTGAGGTTGGAGGGGTGTCTGGCATGTACTGCCCTCTTCAGGTCCTGCCACAACATCTCAATATGATTAAGGTCAGAAATTGACTTGGCCCATTTGGGTCGTTGTCTTGTTTGAAGACCCATTTCCGGCCCAGTTTTATCTCCTTTACTGATTGTTCCCTGATGTTCTGTTCAAGAGTCTCCTGGTTAACTCAGAATTCATGGACATTAATGATGTCTAGAGGAGCCCAGATGTTTTAACCAATGCATATTGAACTTTTTTTTGCACCCGCAATAATTCTTTTTTCATTTAGTTTTTCAACAACACGTGTGATTCCTCTAAATGAACATATGAAATTGGTAACTATGAACCTGTTATGTCAGATAAAAAAAGACTTGTTCTAATTAAATGCAGATTTCATGGCAAACACTAAGAAAAGTATTAATTGCACTAGGTGTTCAAATATTTTCAAAGAGCATGTTGTACCACTGTATGCCACTAATTTAATATTTGATTGATGTTTATAAGTTAGTTAATTCTGCAACACATTTGTCCAGCTGTCAGCTTTTGTATGTAGGTAGAGCTTTTCTATCACTGTGGGCTGCACTGCACAGTAGTAAATGCAGAATTATGTATAGATTAATCATGTCATCTGTTTCAAATGTTCAAATAGAAAAACAACAGATTAATGCATGTTCCCCTTCTCATAATAATCACTCAATTTAAAGCTACTCAAGTCTAAAGAACATAGATGAACCATTTTGGATGTCTATGTCATTGATGATGGTGATTGGATTTAATTAGGAAATGAAATACAGAACTCCCCATAAAGGTGAAAATAAATTATTAATGCATCCACAGCTGGATACATTAAAAACACTGACACTAAACAAGCATGGCTGATCTTTCTGCAGTAATATTTCAGTCTTCCTGATTGGATAAATGCTGCAGCTCCACCTACATGTACTGTCATAAACACAGGGATGTAAACGAACACATTGGTTTCTGTGGGAGATATTTAATCCTCATATCATAGAGTTCAGGCAGTTTTTTATTTTTATCAAAGTCACTACATTCATGTTTAAGTGTATCACATTATGAAGGAACAGTTTGAAATAATTCTGGACAGTTTAGTGTTGTAGACATTAAGTTAAGGTTAGGGTTGTGGTTGAAGTAGTGCGATTTAAGGTTTTGGACATAATCAATTCATGTGCCTGTTGATAGCTTTCATCCTTTCAACACATGTTATAGGTTTTGTACAATTGTGTCTGCGATACTTAGTTCCAAATGTAGAGTGAATGTAAAATACAAAGAGAAATAGATCCGATGGACCAAGAACACACACACTAGCCAACAGACCATAGAAACAATACAACACATCGCAAGTGGCCAACCTTGGCAAATGTAGAGGAGGTGATTGGTGTTGATGTGCAGCAGAAGTGGCGTGTTTTGGATAGTGCAGCTCTGGGTTGCTGGGAAGGGGCTTTTAGACCAGTTGCCTCAATGATTCCGAACGCCGGGGGGGGAGCAGGAGGTGTGGACGTAAGAAATCCAGAGGAGTCTGTCCACTAAGAGGAGATTTCCAGATCCACACACTGATCATGTTGTTAGTGACCTCTTTTGCAGGCTTGTATTCCGTCATCAGCAACTGTGATGCTGATTTGATATATTGTTGATATCATTGATTAAGAGTTTCTGATGGTGTAGTTGTAGTGTTTAACTCTGTCCTGTTCTGAATCCAGTTCTACACCAATCTGGTGTGTAATTACCTTTTCAGAACTGAAATATAATATTACATGTATACAATAGACAGGGATCATTGAATTAACTTCATAGGTAGTATGAAGAAAAAACCTGTAAATACCAAGAAGAGCACAAGTGAAAAGAAAAACCTTGTACATTGCAAGAAGAGTAGAATGAGCACCAACTTTTCCTCTATACCAGACCTGGGCAAGATAAGGCCCCCAGGCCGGATCCGGCCCGTTGAATCATTTTATCCGGTCCGCAATATATCCAAAACATCAAAAATAATACAAAATAAAAATACTTGCAGATTACGTTACTTTATTTACTGCTGCATATTTATTTTATTTCAAATTAAAAGTCCCATGGCACTCCCAGTAATAAGTACAGTAGTATCATACTGTCTGTTTAAAGTATGATATAAGTTCAAAAAGCTATTTGCGTTGCTATGATACGTAGCTATGGACCAGAACCACAATCCAAACAATAAGTTATCATTTTTGGCTAGCGATGTCTGAAAATGAGCCTGTCTAAGAAAAATTGAAAACTAAAGCAGGGTATTTAAAAAATATATATTTCCAGATGTCGCAGGTAAAGCAACTTGCTTAATATGTAAAGCTAATGTTGCAGTTTTTAAAGGGTACAAATTGCAGAGTCACTTCCAGAGCAAGCATGCAGCCGAATGCAAAAAACTCACCCCATACTAAAATTCATCAAATCCAAGCACACATCCAGCTTCACTGACGAACATCTTGCAGCATTACCGCACACTGCTTCAACAGAAATGACTCCTGACTTCACCTCACTTGGGTCTGGGCTGCCAGAATAGCTGTCGTTAAAAGCATGTTGTACAAAATTATACTACATATATACTGTATTAACTTAGATAACGGCAATTATACCAACATTTGCATTGAGTGAAAATCTTCAAAAGTGATTTCATAGACTTATGGCTTCCCTAATAACTGTTGTTAACAATATACCTTATGTAATATAGCCTATTCTGTTAAGTTGAAAGTTAAATTATAAGGGAAATATGTGTTGCAACATTTCCGTTGAGTAATGTGGCCCCCCAGTGAAAAACATCCCATACGGAAAATAAATACATTTTAAATATATTTTTTAAAACATATTTGGGATACATTTAAAAATAACATAAATTGGCCAATACAAATATATTACCAAATAAATATAAAATGTATAAAAAAATGTTGAAGATCCATTGGAAAATATATTGGAAAATACATACTAAATATATTTTACAATATATTTGGGAAATATATTTTTCAATACATTTTAAAAACATAACACTTGGCAGGTCGTGTCCCAAACCCATGATGTTTGGTTTTAAACGCAAGTGTGCTAACCACTACTCCAAACAGGGATATCTGTTTTCAAGGGGCAAGTGGTGGTCTTACCAAGGTTGCTACTGTACGTTAGAATATATTGGTGACTGCAAGATGAAATGCATTTTGTAAATGGCCATCTATAAATATATATATGTGTATTTCAACATCTAAAAATGATGTCATCAACACGTCACTAATGATGAGCATTTTGAAAGTGTTGTTTGTATATTTACTGTGTGAAGACAAGTGTGCTGCATTTGTTTAGAATACCCGGTCCTATTTTTGGCAGTAATATAATATTGATTTCCGAAGAAAAACCTGGGTTACACCTAAGGGACCTCACATTCCTTGTCAGGCACAATATCCACTGAAACCTGAGGCCTCTAAGGGAATAACACCTGTGTTAAGCTGTAAAAGAGTTTTGTTCTCAGTTTGTGTTCCTTGTTGAGATAATGGTACTAACCAATCCCAATGTCCCCCCTAAACCCTAAGCCCTGAACCCTCAAAGACGTAACTGACATTACCTGGTAAGTTATTGAGTGCAAGAGGCTGCGAGGGCTCAAAATGCTATTAATAGTAATGGGACAGCACTTTGCGACTTTATCACGTTACCTTGACGACATTGAAACATGTTGCACACTATTGTGGGTTTGGGACTTTTAACTTTACTTTCTTTGCGGCCAAGGCACTTTGACCGACAGCCTGATTTATATGTCTTGCACGCTCTTGCCCTAGAGAGTGGACGAGAGGTAATTGTCAATAGTAATCTATATTTGTCAATAATCAATGTACTATTTTTGGTCAAAACAGTATCGTTAAGCAAAAACTAAATAAAAAGTTGAATAAACTAGGTGTGTAATAATGTGGGAGAGGAGGGAATAGGAAAAGGAGAGGATAGAGAGGAGGGAGGAAGAGGAGAGAATAGATGGAGAAGAGGAAATAGGAAGAGGAGGGAAGAGATGGAGAGGAGGGAATAGGAAGGGCAGAGAATAGATGGACGGAGGGAATAGAAAGAAAGGTGAGGAAGAAAGGAAAGAAGAGATGGAGTGAAAGGAGGAGGGCATGTAGCTAACTGCATGTGCAACTCCCTCAACAGCCCCCCCGATCAATGAGCTGAACTATCAGAAGGTATGTTATCGGATTATGTTCCATTATTAATAACTGTGGTGCTGATTTGAGATATTGTTGGTACCACTGAAGAATGTCTCCAGAGGTGTAGTTGCAAGAGAGTTTAATTTTGTCCTTTTCTGAAGCCACTTACTATACAGTACATCAGTGAAGGATGTAATTACCTGTTCTGAACTCATAACTGTAAGACATAATATTACATTTTATTTACACCATCCTACACCCACATGAAACTCTGAATCCATGAGTGCAGTTTAAAGAGAAAACATGTTTATGGTTAAAAACGTCTTTTCTCATCTTAAGTAAAAATGTAATAGTAAAAGTGAACAGAGCAACATAGTAGATGACACATTGTAAAGCATGAACACCAGTACCTGATTAGAAGCTCAACATCAACTGATAAATCACTTCCTGGTAGTATCAGGTCTTGTGAGGATTTAGAATCCAATCTTTAGTTTTATACTGAAGCTCCTCCTACTGACAATGTTTAGTCAAACAAAGTTGTACATTATATGATTTTAAAGCAGTTACTTCAAACAGTTGACAATATATGTTAATAAGACTATATCACACCGACAGGTCTGCTTTCATGAAGTATGTATCACTGTTTGTGTCACTGTGGTTGTTGTTACAGCACAGAAGTAGGTGACAGTGCAGAAGTTGGACATTTTTTTGTGATTCAGTGAAGTCTTACAATCCTCACAGTATCTTGCTTGTTTAACGTCTGCAGTCTGTAGATGATAAACCCAGTCCATTACACCAGATCATGGGGCCTGTACCACACAACACATTTTATAGTCAGCGGTCACCAACAAAGCATCACAACACATTTTACCAGCACAACAGCTGTCCAGTTTTTACCGGGAATTTGCGGTACGTCACACATGCGTCTTTTGTGTGTAATTATTGAAGTCCCCCGACCTATTGTTTTTACCTCTTTTGGGGGTAAAATGAGGAGGGTCAAACAGTATGCCCACATTTGGTGTTGCATACTGGAAGTGTATTACCAGCTGATACTGCTAATGCAAACTTTACAGTCTAACTTCTGTCATGCTGTACAGTACATATTAAAGGAAAGTGAATACTTCCCAAGTGCACATGAAAGCAGAATGGATAGAGCAGCATCATAGCCACTGTGTCCCAGAGACATTTTAAGCTTTAAAATGATCTTCACTTCAGTCTTTAGTTAAATCAGTTCCACTTATTGACTGTTGCATTACACTAGGCTCCTCTTGACAATTTAATTGGTGCATCTTTTTCCAGATTATGGCATTACTGTAAAATGACAGAAGGAAGTATAGTGCTTTCAGTTGATTTTAGGTTTTTGTACTGTGTCACCGTGTTTCCTGTCAAAGTGGGCTGCATAGCACAATAATACAGAGCAGAGTCTGTCACATCAACAGAGGAGATCTCCAGATCCACACGGTTCTCATCTTTGTTAACAGTAACTTTCAGACGAGGCTGTGGAGGAACAGCATTCCTTATAGATCCTCCTGGTGTGATGTACAGGAGAAAATCTGGTCTGGATCTGGGATATTGGCGGTACCACTGTACATTGTAGATATTGACATCATATTTACAGGAGAGATTGACATTCCTTCCCTCCTGAACCAGCTCTTCAGTTGTCAAACGATTTATTGAATCCCCCAAACTGTATTCTGTAACAAAGTTGAGACAGTCAAAATGTAAATGGTTATGGTAGTTATAAAATACATACTCATGTCAATAAAATTGATAACCTACAAAACATTTTACCAGAATACACAGCTATATGAATGATTGAAATTTCACTTTTTTTATATAAAATACATTTAAAAGATGAGAGCAGCAATTTAAAAACGTGATAACTCACTTAAAACTGATAAGAGAACAAAAGAGACGACAAACATCTTAAAATTTGAAGAAAGACTTCAAGCACTGAAACCTGACAGACTAGTTTCCTCCTGTACAATCACCTATTCAAGGCTTCATGTGCATCTTATATTAAAAAGTCCCTCCTCTTGACACATTTGAAACATGTTGTCTGGTTGTTGTACAGTGTGTCTGTGTTTCCTGTCACTGTGGGCTGCAGAGCACAGTAGTACAGAGCAGAGTCTGTCACTTCAACAGAGGAGATATTCAGATCCACACGGTTCTTCTCTTCATTTACTCTAACAGAATGTCTATTTTGGGTTGATCCCTTCATTCCTTCAATGGCAAGGAGCATGAATTCTGGTTTGGATCCTGGGTGTTGTTGGTACCACATTAAAGTTTCAGTACCATAAGATCCAGTGTAGTTGCAGGACAGAGTAACAACATCCCCCTCAAAAACATGTTCTTCAGTCCTGACTGGATTAATGTCCTCCTCGTAACTGATTCCTGAAATAATGGTAAACATGCTATAAATAAATCATATTGCAATTAATGTACTGTAATTCTTTACTGACATAATGTAAATTTCTGCACTGCAAAGCCAAACCCTTTTACTTACCAATGAACATTGAAAGAATTAGAATTGTATAAAACATGTTTAAGGGGCCTGACTGACTTGGATTAATCTGGTGTCAAGTAAGAGTTTATCACTGACATTTCCTCAAGCATCTTCTAGACTGTAATGTCAGATCACTCATTGACTGTAGCTCCACCTCTCTTCAGTAAATATGACTGGGTATTTGAGTTCCCAGCCATATATGAATAATATGGAGGTATATTTGAGTTCATCTGTATCTTTTCGGTTGGTTTGTTACATGTCATCATCATGATCTTTCCACACCTATACATTTTGCACTATTTCTGAAAGTGGGTTGTTTCAGCTCATGACTTCCATCTACTGGTTAATTCTGTCAATTACACCTGTTCCATAATAAAATAATTTACATTCCAGAAATATACTGTCTTCATTTAATCTAGTACTGAAAAAAACTATAGGCACACATAGTATGAGCAAACACATGTTATAAAGTGACACAGTAGGGAAAGTACTATAGCCCTCTTGACACACAGTGAAAGCAGAAGATTCACAGCACACAGACTCTCAACTATCGACTAATATAAGCTACAACTTACTGCACACAAGGTATCAGACTGATACATCATGGTCCTAGGAGCATACAAACATACAAACACAAAGTAAATAGACCCTTTATTACAAATTATGTTGGAAAACCATTGACTAAACAGCTGTACTGTTCTACCAGGCTTACAAGCCACCTACAATGTAATTCAAAAGTATATAGACATACATTGGTCAGGGACATATTGAACATTTAAATGTAGCATTGATAAACAATTAGCTTCCATAGTTAATGAGACCTCTCCAGGCATGTGCAGCCTCAGGAACTGGTATGAACCGGTGGTAGACACGCATGTATGGTGACCTGAAGAGTTTACTTTACTACTGAATGGTAGATACAGCTAGGCAGTACCTGTCTCCAACATACATGGTCATGAGTTCCCAGAAAGATATGAAACACATCATGTAAAGCACCCAGTCAACCCCCCAAACACAGATGAAGGCTCAAGCCCCATACACATGAAAACGTTTGTCATTAGGCCATAGGTCCTTATTCAATGTATGCAGAGTCTTTATAGCCTTTTGAATTCAATCTGTCTTGGTATTGTAATGAATGGATTAAGGGAGTGTTGAGTGAATTTTCTTGAACTAATGTACATTTTACAATTGTCTTCTGAACATGAAGGTGTCTGATAGGACCCACCACTGTACTCTCAATGCATTTTCCCTAGGGATTGTGTCTTCATCAATGACCCTTATAAGTGTTCCACTAACTTGTATTACTTGTTGGTGTATCTGATGTCATCATTTAGAAACCAGAGAAATCTGAGAAGGTCAGAATCTTTGACAGGCACCTTGACTTGGTGCAACATGGCTTCCACATCAGTAGCAACTAGATCTTGTCATTGTATCTGACAATGTGGTACCTTATAATATCGCCCCCCAATCAAATACCAACTGGATCTTCTTTGTTGGATGAAACACCCAATATGTGGTATGTACTAAACCTTGTCAGTGATGTCACTCATAAATGGAGAAACCTCTGCATGACAAAAGGGGTTCTTGTTGAACTTCCCTCTCAGGATAAGAGCATGCTGTTCCGCATCGTTGTGGTTCTTCTGGCATGTTAATAACCCCTTTCCTGAGAGGCAGACCAATATTGCAATAGGACTCTAGTACAGACTCCAGTATGTGAGACCTTGTCCATTAACTGGAGATTTGTTCTCAGAGTACATAAAGACAGAAAAATACTGAATTTCCTGGTATGTGATGTGAGCACAGTACATGTGTGACCACAGTTCTCTGATCTAAACCTCTGACATAAGATATCAAATTGTGGTTTGATGTTTAATTTTTATCCACACCACAATAAAGCATTTTGGTCTGTAGGTTTTTGTACAGCCTCTTATATGCATTGTATCACTGTGTTGAGTCAACAGCACAGTAGTAGAGAGCTGTGTCTGACAGGGTTAGTCGTTGAATGATCAGTTCAGTTGATGTATCAGATGTTGTAGATTTATATCTCTTATCAGGGATGTGTTCAGTCGAAGATCTGGCACCTTTATACAGTATAAACTGAGGTGCCTGGTTAGGATAGTGACGGTACCAGTAAAGGTAAGGATTTGAGTCTGTTGTATCATATCGACATTTCAGAGTCACAGATTCTCCTTCTGTACTGATCACTTCTCTATTTCCAGGTGTAATACTATCCCCAGCAGTGAGTCCTGTAAAGAAACAACACCAAAAATAACAAGGGTTAGGGTTACCTTTCAACTACATGCTGTTCTAAACATTTGAAAATGTTCAGTATACATACATATACAGGATATAAGACTTACTTACCAAGTAGTACTGAAAACTGTATGAGTGAAGTGGTCAATATCATGATGTATGTGACAGGATTCAGTCTGGACAGAGATTTTATTGGTCTGATGCGCAGTGGGTTTTGATATGTGATATTCAGGCTGTGTATGTACAATGTGGGACATGTTTTGTTTGTCAGCTCCCTTTATGAAACTACCGCCTCCTTCAAGAGGAGGAGACACCTGCTGATCATTTGTAGTGGATGAGAGTTTTGTGTAATACTTAATCTGTGTACAGAAGACATGGAGTTAGTTATAAAATATGTTGCACATTTAAATTGTTTATTTGTTAAATGGTCTTTAAAAACTTTCTGTTTTTGATAACATGTTCAATAAAATTCAGATTTCATGCGTGCAAAAATATGTGGAAAAATATATGAGAATATATGAGAAAAATATATAAGAAGCGATAACTTGGAGTAAACGTCTCCTATAACCTCTAACCAACCTCTGACATTTTTGAGGGATTGTTGCTCTCTCTTCCTTACAGAACTCAGCCTAATGAGTTGGGTTTCAGCACTGTTGTTGTTGGGATTGCACTGCCCTCTTCAGGTTCTGCCACAGCATCTCGATTAGATTAAGGTCAGGACTTGGCCAATCCAAAACACAAATCTTCTGTTGCCTGAGCCATTATTTGATTGGTATTTATATTCAGAGAACATAGTTCTCTTTCTTTCTTGGATGTCTGTCTCATTTATTATGGTGATTGGATTAAAACTGGTAAATGAAATACAGAACTCACTCACAAGACCTGAGAAAATAAATAAAGCATCCACATAGCTGGATACATTAAAAAAGACTGACACTAAACAAGCATGGCTGATTATCTTTCTGCAGAAATATTTCACTGTTACTGACTGGATAAATGCTGCAGCACCACTTACATTTTCTGTCAAAGTCACGGGGTTGTAAACAACAACACTGGTTCCTGTGTGAGGTATTTAATCCTCACATCATAGAGTTGATGCAGTAACTTGTTTTTAAGAGATTCACGACATTCAAATTACAGTGAAAAGCTTCATGAAGGAACAGTTTGAAATAATTCTGGAGAGTCCATTCAAGTTTAGGGTTATGGTTGGAGTACAGGGATTTAATGTTTTGCACATAATCTATTAATGTGCCTGTTTCAAAGCTTTCTTCCTTTCTTCAGTTGTTATACATTTTTGTGCAGTGTCTCTGAGTTTCCTGTCCCTATGGGCCTCACAGCACATTAAAACAGAGGAGGCTGTCACCTCAGAAGAGGAGATCTCCAGATCCACACATTTGTCATGTGGTAGAGTGATCCCTTTTGCAGGCTTGTATTCCATCATTAGTAACTGTGATGCTGATATGATTTATTGTTGATACCATTGAGGAGTACATGCAGAGATATGTTTGCAAGAGATTTTAACTATTTTATAGAACTGTCCTGTTCTATAAAATGAAATTCTATGGGAGACAATAATCATGAGACAAATACAGCTCCAGAAAAACATTCCTTTTTAACTTTTCTGGAAAGGAAAGAAAAAGGTGCAGTGGTCTCTTAATTTTTTCCAGAGCTGTATTTTTGAGAATGAATATTGTAATGGGGAGAGAGACGGGGAGGGTATTTATTCACAAAAAGAGAAGAGCAAGGGAGGAGGTGAAAGAGAAATCAAAACCAAATGACAAACACACACAGGAGGCAGCATTGACTCTGGGGCAGCCTCTTGGTGTGAGGGTGGGGGGGGGGGCATTGGGGGGTCCCAACTTCGCCGGCTTCTGCACCCTCAATCTCCTGGCCGTCTTCTTCCACCTTCATCTTCCAGCCTTGCCTGGTTCAAATTTTCGTTTTCTACTTGCCTCAGCCCTGAGCAGCTCCCTGGAACCCCTTAAATGCCTCCCCTGACAAGGTCCCAAGAGGAGGCAGATGTGCATGGGCGGAGCTGTCCCTTCTGTCTACCTCTCGGGAGGTAGTGGTGTTTCTGTTGGGGTTTGGAAGCTGGTTTGTGGGGCATGTTCGCTTTCGTGCCACAATATGTGTTAAGAAATCATTTTATCTTTAAAATTTAGGCTTCTCTCATGTTGATAGTGAAAGAGATCAGGCTGATAACAGATGCTCAGGTACTATATGTATCATTGCATCTAGGGAGCACCTATGCATCTTGACCCTCTTTATATACTCTGTCTCTAGAACTTGTCTTGAGTCCACTTGTGGCAAATTCTATTCTTCAAGGAAATTTCTGTAGACCTCAGAGATGTGGGTCGAAATCTTGGGAAGGATATAAAAAATTATTTAAAAAAATGTAAATTCATTCGACAGCTCTGGAAAAAATTAAGAGACCACTCCTAATTTTTCTAAAATCAGCATCTCTACATGTATGGCAGCCATTCCATTCCAGTGTCTGTTAAATTCCAACACAGGCACACCTCATTTTACTTAATGAGGTACTGATTAGGTGATTACCTGAACCAAATCTAATTTACCAAGTAAAAGTATAAAAACCACTGCTGTGGTCATCACTATCCTCTTGCAATAGGACCAGCTGGATGGCAAAAACAGTGCAAGTAGTACCTCAAATGTAATTTGAATTTTAAAAAAAACTATTCAGCATGACAAAAGAGTTGAAAAGAAAAGCTTGAAGGAAGTTGAAAAGAACAGAGTGAGGAAAAGAAGGGTTCGATTCTGGCTTTACTGGCAGAGGCATACAGTGAATGTCAGGTTGCTTCCATCCTGAAAATTTCAAAGATGGCAGTTCATAAGAACAAGGTCAGGCAACAGACATTGGGGACAACAACGCTACAGAATGGCAGAGGTCGAAAACGACTGTGTACTGACCGAGATACTGGTCAACTCATTCCAATGTCACACTTTGCACAACTTCAGTGTGAACAATTCAAGTGCACACTTATGCAACCAGGTTATTCTGAGTTTTTTATTTTTTATTTTTTTCCCTCAAAGATTTCAGTTTGTTTTTCAATTGAATTGTTCATGTTATAGGTCACATTAAAGGTGGAAAAAGTTCTGAAATGATTTATCTTTGTCTCATTCTTTTACATCACAAGAACCTGGCATTTTAACAGGGAGGTGTAGACTTTTTATATCCACTGTAAGTGAAAATGTAATTACTTACCTATCATCTCTAAGCATAGTAAAAGTAAAGAGAACAACATTGTAGATGACAGGTTGTAAAGCATGAACACCAGTTGCTGACTAAAAGCTCAACATCAACTGATAACTCACTTCCTGGTAGTATCATGTCTTGTGACATGATTCTGAGTCCAATCTTAAGTTTTATACTGTAGCTCCCCCTACTGAAAATGTTTAGTCAAACAAAGTTGTACAGTAATTGATTTTAAAGCAGTTACTTCAAACAACTGACAACATATGGTAATAAATATAAAACACTGTCTTCATTCATGAATTATGTATCACTTCAGCAGAAGAGATCTCCGGATCCACACGTTTGTCCGCTTTATCAATGCTAACTGATAGTCGAGGATATGGTGGAATGGCAGTTCTCCTCCAGATACTGTGTAGTTGCAGGAAAGCTTTCCACTACCACCAGGAATGATCTGCTCCTCAAGACTGTTGGAGATAATTGCATCTTCATAACTGTCACCTGCAGTAAATAGAAATGCAAATTACTGTTGTCATATTTCTCTAAGTTTGCATTGGTGTGGTTACACATTGATAAATTAGTATTATAGATAAATGTATTTTACATACCCGCATATGTTAAGAAAAGTAAAGTGAAATAGCACAGCATGGTTGATGTTAGAGAGACAGGTTTACATTGAATGCACTGTGGAGCGACCATTCAGCCTCTGAGGGTGTCTCCAAATCTCTTAACAGCTCCACCTATCAGCAAAATATAACACTCATTTTAAAAGTACCTTCTGAAGACAAGGAATCAGCTCATTTATCTGTACTTCAGTTTTTGTTCTGCCACCCACAGTGGTGGAAAACCAGATCAGAGTTGCTTGTTTTTTCACAAATTTTTTTAAAGTTCTGGATGTTTTACGTTCATGTTGATTTGTCACCACATTTGCCTCTAGCACCTTTATACAGTACTGAGGTATCTGAAATGGGGTATTGTTGGTACCAGTAAAGGTAGATGTTAGTGCTCTTTCTGAAGGGGTGTCAATTAGGTATTTTTATTTTTTTTACTTATGCTTCATTTAATCAGGAAAAGCTAAGCCTTTTCAAGATCATCCAGAAGAGACATTCCTCAACAAGTTTCAGCAGCCAAAACATTGTTTATCAACCTTTTCAATTCTTGCTTGAGGTTCAGAAAAACATGATGTATCCAAGTCTATTTCCTATCGTATATATTATATGGTGTTTTAAAGTGTATTGCCTAATACATGTATAATGATAAGTTATTATTAGGAGGAGCCAGTTACAACGTTGTGAGAAGCAAGAGGAGAATCATGTTATGATTTTTATCTATAATCAAATGTCAAATTTTTATTGTGAGCATGAATCCAGGTTGTTTCATAGTGTAAAAATGTGTAATACTCTGTGTAAAAAACAATTTAAATGGTTAAGAGTTGTTTACCTGCAGAGAAAATATGCATGGTCAGTATACTGACTGAATCCCCCATCTTCACTGTCTGTGTGTTCTTTTGTGTGTCAGTGTGAGGTGAACCGCCCTGCTTATTTCAAACACTACGAAAATTCAGCTTGCCTGATGCCCTATACTACTGTAGTGACAAGGCTGATGTACATTTTTGTAAGGGGGATGTATATCCTGTTGTCACAGTGGGCTTCAGAGCACAGTAGTACACAGCTGAGTCAGACAGCTGCAGTCTCTGGATCGTCAAGGGGACTGAGTTTGTCTCGGCGTCTAGATCAGCATGAAATCTATCTTTAAACTCAGTTGCATTGTCCCCAGTTCCAAATTTGAATCGCATAAGCATGTACTTTGGGTAGTCATTTGCTCCTTGTTTGTACCAGAATAGATATGGGCTTGGATTGCCTGTTTCATAACGACAGGTAAGTGTTATTTGTCCTCCTTCAATAGCGGTCTCATCTTCCCTTGGCTGTGACACACTGTCTCCTCTGCATTCTAGAGAGAAAAGAAGAAAGGGTGTTTCGATGTTATATAGGAATAATTATTTAATCATACGGAATACGCTCTGTAGTGTGTTTTTTACCGGAATAAAAAGGTATGATTTAAGAAATGTCAGTAAACAAATGAGTTATCATACCACAACAAAATGCAGCAAGAATCAGAATATTCTTCAACCAAGATTCCATGTCTACGTGTGAGATGGTATAAAGAAGAGAAGAAAAGCACTTGGATATGTAATGGGCTTGTTAAACCACCTCACTAACTGCTGTATTTCTGCCTTAAGAAGCACTGAGGAGGAGCTTATACAAGGCTCTCTATAGTTTTATAACAAGCTCTGAAATAGTTTCAGACAGCTGCAGTCTCTTCATCATCAAGGGGACGGAGCAGAGCATGAAATCAGGCCTGGAATCAAACCTGTTGTTGAACTCATTACTATTAGACCTGTGGAATTATGTTATGAATGTACAGTTTGTTATAAGTTAAATGTGTTTAAGTAACAAACAGAACATCCCTTTGTAACCGTGTACAGGAAGTCACATTCACAGGTAGTCACCTTACTGTCCTGTGGAATTATGGGTAGCCATTTGTCCTGTATAACCTGATTAATTATTAAATCTCAGGCAGGGGTGAATGCTAACTGGTCAGAACCAGTTGGCCAAAAGGCTTCTGGTCTGGACAAGGTTTAGTTATCATATATTGATGGTCATCCAAGATCAACATATTTTGGTTCACTATGCAGCTATAAAAGATGCATTCCAGGATTTATGGCCACTGCTTGTAAAGGTGGTGTGGTAGACCCAAAACGAATCAATTTGGTCGGCATGATACATATTATGAATATTTTGTTGACAAAGAATATAAATTCTGGAGGTTGTTTCTGGCAGAGTCTGGAGGAGTGTGTGTGTGTGTGCACAGAGAGCAAGGGAACTGTGAATTACACTCCCTAATGAGCTTGTGCCTCAGTGACATTGAGTACAACACATGCACACTGAATGGCATGTGTTATTATACAGGCACCAAGTACATCACTCCAGATAGGTGAGGTATCAAAGTGAAGGGGATTTTATTGGACATCAGTTAGAGAAAAACATGGCGTTTGGGTTCCGAGTCCACTCTACAAATTCCTCCATGATAAACTGGGGACCTTTAACACTTGTGCACTCCTGGCTCAGGAGAAAGAAGATTTGTTTTTTGGATTGGCCAAGTAAAAATCTTGACCTTAATCCAGTGGAGATGCTGTGACAGAACTAGTAGAGGGCAGTACATGCCAGACACGCCACAAACCTCACTCAACAGACTGAGGCCCAATCCCAATGTCCACACTCACAGACTCACGGATTTTGAAGCGCGTTCTCGCTAAGTCTGTGAGGGCTTAGGGTTGTCCCACTGTCAAATCGTCAAATGCGCGAGAGCTCTCTCACAGACATTTTGAGCCCTTTATGCACCCTTTTTGGAAGTCCGCATTTCTGCAGACTTTGCCTGAGGCAATTGCCCACAGTTCATAGCGTTGTGACGTGAAACACAAAGGTTACCAGGGGAAAATCCCGGCAAACCCGCCTTATAAGAGAAGAAAACGGTGAACTACACAACTACACTAGGAGGAAGACGAGAAAATCAAAGAGCTGCAGACTCAGATGCTACGCTTACAACTAGGGGAAGCGAAAGCGAAAGTAAACGATAAAAAGTCCCAAAATAAGAATCCTGCGGGTAAACAGATGGTGGCGGGTGTTCCTCCGGCCAGGATATGCCCGACCTGTACCCGGTCCCACCGTGGGCCCCCCAACCACCATATGGTGGGGGAGGTTTGGGTCGTTCATGGGGGTCTTACAGGGGGGGTAACGGAGGAGGTAGAGGATGGGGGAGAGGTAGGGGTGTTTCCCGGGGCTACCCCCGAGCGCCTGGAGTGTGTTTTATTTGCGGCCAGCCCGGACACTGGGCAAGGAATTGTTTCCACCAACCACAGGGAACAGGGCGGGGCGGCCTGCCCAGGGGCGGGGCCCCGAGAGTTCCCAATACACATGCGGTCCCCCCACCCCGCGGACAGTTCCCACAGGTGGAATGGGGGGACGGATGGGAGCAGGGCGAGCAGTACCCGCAATGACGTTCCCCGGGGAGGGGCCAGGACAGCAAGGGTTCGGCTGACCCTAAGCTGTCTCTCCAGGTCGACAATGACACTCTACCTTTTTTGGTCGACACTGGGGCAACATTTTCCACTATTCGGTCCCCTCCCTCACCACATAAGATATCCTCCAAGACGGTGGAGGTCGTGGGGTTCGAGGGGGTCGGACGGACTTTACCTGTGACTGTTCCTCTGCCCACTGCACTGGGCCATCAGACCCTGCGCCATCCGTTCGTGATCTCTCCTTCGGCTCCGGTCAATCTCCTAGGCCGGGACCTCCTTATTAAACTCGGTGCTACTATCCTCTGCAGTCCGGACGGACTGACGGTCACC
>JACXGI010014957.1:0-12252 GCA_016801175.1 Esox masquinongy | reverse complement strand
AGGGCTGCTGTCTGTCCCGGTCATATCAACACGTGGTACAGTTTGATATGTGGCTTTGACACAAAATGGCCACGTTGCTCAGCTGCGGTTGAATTATTTGCTCTGAGCGTCCTCACTTGTCAGTTCCTTTTACAAAAGTATTGAGTGGATAACTAGCTCTAAGCATGTGCAACATGTGCGAAATGCTGTTGAAGTTGTTGATCCTGTCAAATCAGAAATTCCTACAGAACAGCAGGTCATGGGGGAGGACTCAGGGAAGAGAGGGGAAGCATTCAGTGTTTTCACACCCAGCTGGCCAGATCAAAGTAGAGGGAGACAAAGAGATTTCTAAAATATTTACTTAGGATTTCAGATTTTTTTCTCAGCTCTAATTTCTTGTACGTACCTTGGTTATATTCTACTTGCTTTGGCAAAATAAATGAATATTTTACAAGCCAATAAAGGCCTTTAAATTAACAACTGAAATGAAAAGAGAGAGAGAGAGAGAGTTGAGAGAGCGAGAGAGAGTTGTTAATAGCGGGGGGCTAATCTGAATCCTGTGGTCCCTGTGACGTTCCCAGAATTAAACCATGGAATGTACTTCATGCATGGAGCTGGATGGAGAGAAACCTGCACAGGATGAAAGGTGCCAGGATACATTTGATTTCTAATTTCTATTTAATGGATGAATGCACTTGGTGTCCAAGGCTCACTGGTGTTTCCTATTGACTTCTGAGACTCTCCACTTTAGCCCTTCACTTCAATGAACAGTTTGTCCGAGGCAAACACCCAATGTGTGACTTCCAGTCACCAAGCCAGTCTACCACTTAGCCAGTCAGCCAGCCAGTCAGTAAGCCAATCAGTCCGGCGGCCGACTGGTCAGTGAGTCTGTGTTATTCCTGTGGTCAGACTGGGGGTACCCAGGGTTGGATCATGACAGGGCTGCAGACTGACAGGCAGACCGATAGACTGACAGAATGACAGACCGACCAACGTATAAACAGACCAACAGACAGGCAGACCGATAGACTGACAGAATGACAGAAAGACAGACCGACCAACGTATAAACAGACCAACAGACAGGCAGACCGATAGACTGACAGAATGACAGAAAGACAGACTGACAAACATATAAACAGACCAACAGACAGGCAGACCGATAGACTGACAGAATGACAGAAAGACAGACCGACCAACGTATAAACAGACCAACAGACAGGCAGACCGATAGACTGGTAGACCGACTGAAAGACAGACTGACCAACGCACAGACATATAGACTGAAAGAAAGACAGGAAACAGGCAGAAAGACAAACAGACAGACACACAGACGTGGAATTATGGTATGAATGAATAAGTGAAATGTGTATAGATGACAAACAGAATATCCGTTTGTATTTGTTCACAAGAAGTCAAGTTCATAGGAAGTCATGTTACTGTGTTGTGGAATTCTGGGTAGCCATGTCTATAAATTGGGGTGTAATCGGAGGTATGGCTGAGATAGATCAAACATGTAACATCAGACAACTCTGCTGCAGTGCTTTTTAATAATAAAAGCTTCTCTTTCTCCCTTGATTTTTGACCTGGTACGTTCTTACTAAAGTAACCACTACATGCATTAAAGGCTAATATCACTCACAGGAGATGTTTCTGGGTACATATGACAAAAATGGTTAAAGTTGACCCACAGTGGTTGTGTTCAGGAGTGTGGATGATAGAAATATCCCAGGTCTGGTCTGCATGACAGTGATGGTCCCGAATGTTCAATGAGTTATCTTTCCCCTGTTTTTTTTTTTTGTTTTCCAGTCAGAGCTTCAATGTGGTCGACTTCCTGAAGGGAAAGAACAACCCGGCCGACTCCAGCCACACGGAGAGATCCCCTCTGCTCAGGTTCTCCCAGGATGACAGGTCTGCTGTTATGACACTGCCTGGATCATTTCAGGTCTCAGAAAGTGACTTCTAGTTTGGCAGCAGTGATCATTCTGTCGACTGCAATACAGACAAAAAAAGCTACTGACAAGCTTCTAAGTGTCTCTGCATAATTCAGCACCAGTAGCTTGTCAGTACCAGATGGATATATACAGATCTGTTCTTTTCTGTCTAGAAGACCTATTTTCTCTTCAACTACAAGATGATACAAGTGCACAATCATCCTTTTGACACTCCAAGTTAATTGCGGAGGATTGCTCCAACCCTTGTATCATGGCAACTACATACAATGTGCAGATGTCTCTCTGATGGGAGAATATACACTTTCTTGGAAAGTTGATTGAACATGAATGAAAAGTCTTGTGAATCAGTATCCATATAAATAAAAGTGGTTGTTTCCATGGCTCCAGCACAAGGTCTAGTCTCAGCCACTACAGCTGTCAAATCTACAACTTAGAAATCCTCATTTACATTTCACTCTGGACTTGCAAGATTACACAAAGGGTAATGCACACGACATAGATCATTATTTGAATTATTCATTTTTCTACAGTTTTTATCAAGGCTGTGGAAATATTCCTGGCACACTACAGCTTCGTCACCGGTTGTTCTGTCTTCTGTATCCCCATTTGACCTGCATGATTAAAGTGCGCTGAATGTATGATGTTTTTACAACATCATTTTGATCAGCCTGCCACAGTCAGTGGGTTTATGTCTTTATTACTTTTGCAATGAAACACAATCATCCCGATATCCAATGGGATTACACGATAAGTCATAGAGATTTGACAAGATGACTCACATCTGAACACTCTGAACTAATTTCTGTGTTCCAAATGGCACCCCTTGTGCTCTGATCAAAAGAAGTGTGTGCTATTTAGGCCATTGCATGCAGTTTAGGACGCAGGTTATTTTCTTTTACAGCCGTTTCCATTGTTTTACATGCTTGCACTACTACTGTGCAGATAACTGGGACCTTTTTAATCTCCAATCTGTCATAGTAGTATGTAACACAGTTGTGTGTAAAAAACAGTTCATAACCTCTAGTATTATTACTGTTACTAACCGCTAGGATTCTTAATATATAATCAGTCAATGACATATAGCATTCCCTTATGTGAACAGTTCATAACCTATAGCATAGCATTCCTTTATGTTAGCAGTTCATAACCTATAGCATAGCATTCCCTTATGTAGACAGTTAATAAGCTATAGTTACTACCTAGAGGCTCTTTCTATTGCCACTGTTGTGTTCTTGATGGCCTTTCTCCAATTGGCCCTGTTCGCCAGCTCTCCTCTACTGACTGTGACACTGGTTCACCAGCTCTCCACCAGTGACACCACTGATTCGCTGTGGCCAACCATGCTTCCGGCTCCAGATTGGATGCTATGTTCCTTAGGCTTCCGTCGAACATCTTTCCCAGGATCTAGTGTTCTGGACATTGTTGACTTGAAGCAAGCTTCTCCAGTCCCCTCAGAGTCCACGGTCAAGTCGTCCATTTAACCTCTGGTGGGAGGTTGTCACATGCCAAACTTGGTCAGCGGGCCTCCGCACTGACTTCATCAGCATGTTCTTTCCAGGGGCAAACAGGACAGTTCCCGTTCTCAAGCCTTTGCCGTTATGTTATGTTGCAGACCCCAAGGTGTCTCTCAGACTGAAACTGTTGTCGTGGTCCAGAATGAGAAACCTCATCTTACCTGGGACATAGTTTTGCTCCAGAGCCTCTTCAACCAGTTTGTGGGGTATGGAGCCTTAGGTAATTGCAAGGTCTAACCACAGCACAACAAGATGATCTCTGCTTCCCTAGCTGGGCGACCACACCTGTGTGCTCTAGGCACTCCAGCCTTTAGGGGGGCCCTCCATTCTGGACGGATGTATCACTGTAGGAGTTATTAAGGAGGAGGTAGTATGTCTAAACATAATTCTGAAGAATCTCTTTCCTTCGACACTGAGCTGTGAGATGGTTCTTTTATTGGGAGCCATACTCCTTCCACACATCACCGCTGTTCATCAACCTTCCCTCTCTTCCAGATCACCGTGAACATTCTCCAAAGCCGATGCAGTAGCATCGTGGAGCTCCTAGACCTTGTGTCAAAACACTCTGTCTAGGGGCTAAACTTGCTTTAGTATAATAACCAGTCAATACGTCATAGTATTATAACAAGTTACTAACCTCTAGTATTCCCTGGACACAACCAGTTAGATATCCTCTATACTGTTATAACACTTATAGTTCCACTCTATGATATCCTTTATTTAACCAGTTAATTACCTCTAGTGTTCCCTATCTTTTTCAGTGTAACGTACATGACCCTCTATGAAGGGGAAGAAACATGGGACAACAGTTTGGAGCTTGAGAGGAGGTGTCGTCTGGGGAGTGAAGTCACTAGCCTGTCCCTATCACGATCTTCCTCTACTGAGAAAGACAGCCTGGACCTACACCTCAACTTCAAACTCTCCAACAGCATGAGGTAAACCAATTAACCCTGGGGGTGTCAGTAGACTGTTCCATCCAGGAGTCAGTAGAGTGTTCCATCCATGGGTCAGTAGACTGTTCCATCCAGGGGTCAGTAGACTGTTCCATCCAGGGGTCAGTAGACTGTTCCATCCACGGGTCAGTAGACTGTTCCCTCCAAGGATCAGTAGACTGTTCCATCCAGGGGTCAGTAGACTGCTCCATCCAGGGGTCAGTAGACTGTTCCATCCACGGGTCAGTAGACTGTTCCCTCCAGGGGTCAGTAGACTGTTCCATCCAGGGGTCAGTAGACTGTTCCATCTAGGGGTCAGTAGACTGTTCCCTCCAGGGGTCAGTAGACTGTTCCATCCAGGGGTCAGTAGACTGTTCCATCCAGGGGTCAGTAGACTGTTATATTCCGGTGTCAGAATAGGCTGCATAACCATCTAATATATACTATCCATATACAGTGGATATAAAACGTCTACACACCCCTGTTAAAATGCCAGGTTCTTTTCATCAATTTTGGAGGGACATCCAGTTCTTGGTAATGTCTCCGTTGTGCAGTATTTTCTCCACTTGATGATAACTGTCTTCACTGTGTTCCATGATATATCTAATGCTTTGGAAATTCTTTTGTACCCTTCTTCATACTGATATCTTTCAACAATGAGATCCCTCTGATGCTTTGAAATCTCTCTGCGGACGATGGCTTTTGCTCTGAGATGCAACTAAGGAAATGTCAGAAAAATCCTACTAGAACAGCTGAACTTTATTTGTGATTAATCAGAGTCACTTTAAATGATGGCAGGTGTGTAATGACTACTATTTAACATGAGTTTGAATGTGATTGGTTAATTCTGAACACAGCCACATCCTCAGTTATAAGAGGGTGTGCACACTTATGCAACCAGGTTATTGTAAGGTTTTTATTTTTCATTTTTCCCCCTCGAAGATTTCAGTTTGTTTTTCAATTGAATTGTTCACATTATAGGTCACATTAAAAGTGGATAAAGTTCTGACATGATTTATCTTTGTCTCATTCTTTTACATCACAAAAACCTGACATTTTAACAGGGGTGTGTAGGCTTTTTATATCCACTGTATGTAATACTATCTAATATGTACATCCATTTTATATCAAATGTATTTTATAAAGGCTTAAACCCCAAAAAGGAAGCAGCCTGAAACCCCCAAAAAAAATTTGTCAAGAAATTGAAGCTGGCTAGGAAAACCTCTGTAGTAGCTTCAGAACCTACAGTTAAGTCCGGAAATATTTGGACACCGACACAAGTTTTGTTATTTTGGCTGTTGACCAAAATATATTCAAAATATATATACAGTTAAATAATGAATAAATATGGGCTTAAAGTGCAGACTCTCAGCTTTAATTTGAAGGTATTCACATCCAAATTGGAGGAAGTGTATAGGAATTATAGCTCTTTAATATGTAACCCCCTCTTTTTCAAGGGACCAAAAGTAATTGGACAATTGACTCAAAAGCTGTTTCATGGAGAGGTGTGGGCTATTCCTTCGTTATTTCTTCATCAATTAAGCAGGTAAAAGGTCTGGAGAAGATTCCAGGTGTAGCATTCACGTTTGGAATCATTTGCTTTGAACCAACAACATGCAGTCAAAAGAGCTCTCAATACAAGTGAAACAGTCCATCCGTAGGCTGCAAAAAAAAAATCCATCAGAGCAATAGCAGGAACATTAGGAGTGTCCAAATCACCAGTTTTGGTACATTCTGAGAAAAAAAAGAATGCACTGGTGAGCTCTGCAACACAAAAAGGCCTGGATGTCCACGGAAGACAAACAGTGGTAGATGATCGTAGGATCCTTTCCATGGTAAAGAAAAACCCCTTCACAACATCCAGCCAAGTGAACAACACTCTCCGGGAGGTAGGCATATAATTTTCCATGTCCAACATAAAGAGAAGACTTCACAAGAGCAAATACAGAGGGTTCACCACAAGGTGCAAACCATTCATAAGCCTCAAGAATAGAAAGGCCAGATTAGACTTTGCCAAAAACATCTAAAAAAGCCAGCCCAGTTCTGGAACAGCATTCTTTGGACAGATGAAACTAAGATCAACCTGTACCAGAATGATGGGAAGGAAAAAGTATGGAAAAGCCTTGGAACGGCTCATGATCCGAAGCATACCACATCATTTGTAAAACACGGTGAAGGCAGTGAGATGGCATGGGCATGCATGGCTTCCAATGGCACTGGGTCACTAGTGTTTATTGATGATGTGACAGGAGACAGAAGCAGCCGGATGAATTCTGAAGTGTATATCATATATATATTGGTTGCTCAGATTCAGCCAAATTCAGCAAAGTTGACTGGACGGCGCTTCACTTTACAGATGGACAATGACCCAAAACATACTGCGAAAGCAATCCAGGAGTTTTTTAAGGCAAAGAAGTGGAATATTCTGCAATGGCTGAGTCAATCACCTGATCTTAACTCGAGCATGCATTTCACTTGCTGAAGACAAAAAAGGCAGAAAGACCCACGAACAAACAACAACTGAAGACAGCTGCAGTAAAGGACTGGCAAAGCATCACAAAGGAGGAAACCCAGCGTTTGGTGATATCCATGCGTTCCAGATTTCAAGCAGTCATTGCCTGCAAATGATTCTCGACAAAGTATTAAAAATGAACATTTTATTCATGATTGTGTTAATTTGTCCAATTATATTTGAGCCCCTGATATAAGGGGACTGTATATAAAAATGGTTGCAATTCCTAAACGTTTCATACAATATTTTTGTTCAACCCCTTGAATTAAAGCTTAAATTCTGCGCTTCAATTGCATCTCTGTTGTTTCATTTCAAATCCATTGTGGTGGCACACAGAGCCAAAATTCTGAAATTTGTGTCAGTGTCCAAATATATCCGGACTTATATGTAGGAAGAAACCTAGAGAGGAGCTGGACTCTGAAGGGTGGTGTTTAACGCTATCTAAAATATGCTATCTGTACATTTAACATTTTTTCGTATTTTTCTTACAGATCCTGCCTCTCTGTCTTCAAAATTGCCTGTATCTTCATCCTCGTTGTCCTGACGTCTGTAAGTTGACAGTGCTGTGACTGAGGATTCTGTCCTATTGATTATAACAACATGTCAATATCAGGCACTTGAAGATGTCTAGACAAACTAACAGCTTTCCAATAAACTATTTACTGTTTTGGGATGTTTACATTGTCTTTCCAATTAATAGTTCAGTATGTTTCGTGTCCTAATGTTTATATGTGTGTGTATTATCTCTCCAGTTGTTCTTCAGTATGTACCCAGATAGAGACAATCCGTGGAGGATGCTGGCTGTCTCCCCCACAGAGAGCTTCAGTATCCTCTTACTGTGTTGCTATAGTTACCAGTGTCCCTTACACATTGTGTTACTATGGTTACCAGTTCCCCTTCACACTGTATTACCATGGTTACCAGTGTCCCCGTCATACTGAGTTACCATGGTTGCTAGTGCGCCCCTCATACTGTGTTACTGTAGTTACCAGTGTCCCCTTCATACTGTGTTATTATAGTTACGTGTCTCCTTCACACTGTGTTGCTATAGTTACATGTCTCCTTCCTACCGCGGTCCTTTAGGGTTAGTGTGTTAGTGTTATCTTAGAGATTTGTTAGATTTATATCTATTGCTATGTACAAAATGATTCATTATTTCATGAAGGGTGAAACAGATTATGCTGTCTAGTATCCTATATGGTTGTGTTGAAGACCTGAGGATGCGTGACTCATTTAGATGCTGTGGTTGAATGTCATTAGAGAGCAGAAATCTGGACTACCTGGACACAGTGACCTGCACTGCAATCATTAGCAATGGGGCCATTTGTTCTCAGGTATAATGACTGGAGCCCTTTACTACAGTAGAATATCTCAACTGAACACTGTGATCGGGTTCAGCATTTGGAATAATGGGATCAACACCTTTAAAAGAAGATGGCAGACTGAGTTGCCCTTTTCTAATGACAAAGCTTCATAGCTGACCAGATGTCCACAGCAGAATTTCAAAGGAAAATACTATTCATGTACTGAATTCCATTAATTTACAGATATTCCAGGCTTTCTTTCATGACCCTCCCGGTCGTTTTCCTTGACCGCCTGATGTCCAATAGCGTTGAACCTGACAGATTTCCGGGACAACGCCTTGTTGAAGCTTCAGGTGGGTGGGCCCTTCATGAGTGGCATGGTGGATCTGACCAATGAGGAGTACGTCTTCATTCAGGTGGAGCAGACAGAAGAGGCGGGGCCACGGAGGAGGCGGGCTCAGACGGTAGGACACTTTGTGCCCCCCAGCATTCCATCTCTGCTTCTGAAGTGGCCTGGGATCCCATATTTAAACACCACATAATTCTGCCTCCTAATCAGCACCCTATGCCCTGTGGAGTAGGTTTAGTGAGCCCTTTGAAACACAGGCTAGACCTCGCAGTCTCACTGATGTGAATATTTTCTTGTCTGGCGTCTCCTGTCTCAATAGGTGGTCTATAATTGGACCATACCACTGCATTCTGAACGGAGTGACCAGATTATAACAACTAAAATATTTAAGATGCTGAGCAGGTACTGAGCATACTAAGTGTTGCACATAGCCACTTCCTCACCACCCTTAATAGCCATGATCTTTGTTATGTGTCTAATGTTGTGTTTAATGAATATATTATCGTGGTGCAGGCCTTCCTCCGGGTTAACTAATTATCTGTCTCCCTAGCGACCCCATCGTCATCACGGTCCAGGCCTTGCTGCGGGGTGACGCTATGGTTCCTCTTTCCATGACGCACCAGTCACTTTACGTCACCGTGGAAACGCAGGTGATCATCGCAGCGGTCATCCTGGGGGGGGTCTACGTCCTCATCATCTTTGAGGTAAAGAGCGTGTGTGTATGTGTGTGTGTGTGTGTGAGTGTTGTTTGCTGTCACTGGCTTTGTATATACTGTATTTATTTTTATTGCATTTTTTTTAACATATCTTATCCACCTAAGACAATTCAGAACCAATTCTCATTTACAATGATGACCTGGCCGAAGGCAGAACAACTGCAAGACAAAACTCAGTTATACATGGATACGATAGAAACAATTAAAGACAATCAAAAACATTATGTTCGGTAGACTAAGCAAGAGGACAAGAAGCTGCACATTATGATACACATTTACAGATTGATAAGGTGTAATGTTTCTTAACTTATGAGGTGGCGTACTCTTGCATTGTAGTGATCAGACTGCAGCTCAGACAGTTTGATTTTGAAGGAAGAAAGGGTGATTAAGGTGTATTAAGTTTGAGGGAGTCTTTTGTAATTCGTTCCAGTCGCTGGCAGCGGACAACTGATGAGTGTTGCTCGAGGTATGCACAAGCTTTTCACTGCCAACAACGAATGAGAAGGATCCTAACGGTGTAATGTACAGCGCTTTTAGAAATTATATTCTCCTTTTCACACTTTTGTGTCAGTGCCTCAGAGCTTCTTGTACAAAAATTGGGACCCCCACCTCACCTTATCTAAACACTATACTCTACATTTTAAAAATGATCTTAATCATTATAGTTCTCTATTGAAAATATGAATATACAAAACTGAAATATCGTAATTGGATAAGTCTCCAACCCACTGATTTAATAGTTAGTGGAATCACCTTTGGGAATAATTACAGCTGTGAGTCTAGATTCAGCAACGTTTGACCATCCTTTGCAAGCATTTCAAACTAAAGCTAAAAGCGGAATGTAGGTTCTTAGTTTTCTGTAGCAGGGTTTCGTCAATGGCTGTATATTGCTTCATTCATTTTACCTATTCTGACAAGTGCCCCCAGTTCATGGTTCTGACAAACATTCCAATATCACAATGCTGCCATACACTTTCCACTTCTTAATAACCATCGGACTATGCTCCAAGGGCTAATCAAGGCCTCTACAGTCTTTGTTTCTTTCTTGCACAACTTTGTCCCTTAGTACTTCTGAAAACTCCTTAGTGCTCACGGTTGATTGTTTGCTTTGCAATTCATTACCCAACGGAGGGGACATACAGAAACTGCTGAAATTATCCTGGGACCATGTGAATCACTACAATTTAACACAGGCGAAGACCAAACAACACAGTGAAGCTATTCTTTAGATGTAAGCTATTTTCAAATTGGTATTACAACGGAAGTGGAGACATCAAAAAATGTTATTTCAGTTTTTTTCTTTTTTATGCATCATTTCATTTCAGACTTTTAAGGGAGACAAAGTCCTTAAAAGTTTGGAGTATTTGGAAAACAATTCTTAATCATAAATGGATTCAACTGAGGCACTGACACAACACAATGTGAAAAAGTTACCGGGACCATAAATCAAAAAATATTGATACATGCTTTTATATGAGAGGTTAGAGTAAAAAAAGTCACATAAAGGTTTCTTGTGGCGGGATAGCTGCTATTGTGTTATTATCCATTATGTTTCATAGTGTTGATGCTTCATGTTTTATAATACAGAATGTTCCCTCTTGACTATAGGATAGCTTTGATGTACAGTAATATTATAGGAAAGTTCAAATACGGTATGAGAGGATTGTCTTAGCTATAAAACCGCTGATACAATAGATTAGATATTATATAGCTGATACAATAGATCAGATACTATTTAGCTGATACAACAGTTTAGATAGTTTAGATATTATATAGCTGATACATTAGTTTGGATATTATATAGCTGATACAATAGTTTAGATATTATATAGCTGATACTATAGTTTAGATATAGTATAGTAGATACAATAGTTTAGATATAGTATAGTTGATACAATAGTTTAGATATAGTATAGTTGATACAACAGTTTAGATATAGTATAGCTGATACAATAGTTTTGTATATAGAATAGCTGATGCATGTATCCTACTGTATCCATTTCTTATGTATTTTTATGGTGTTGTTGCTTAATGTGGTTGGGCAGATCTCCAGGCTAGGTAGTGACTAGGAGATATGAGGTAGGCTAAGGTAGGATGACTAGGTAGTATGAGGTAGGCTGAGGTAGGATGGCTAGGTAGTGACTAGGTGGTATGAGGTAAGCTGAGGAAGGATGAGTAGGTAGTGACTAGGTGGTATGAGGTAAGCTGAGGAAGGATGAGTAGGTAGTGACTAGGTGGTATCAGGTAAGCTGAGGAAGGATGAGTAGGTAGTGACTAGGTGGTATGAGGTAAGCTGAGGAAGGATGAGTAGGTAGTGACTAGGTGGTATGAGGTAAGCTGAGGAAGGATGAGTAGGTAGTGACTAGGTGGTATGAGGTAAGCTGAGGAAGGATGAGTAGGTAGTGACTAGGTGGTATAAGGTAAGCTGAGGAAGGATGAGTAGGTAGTAACTAGGTGGTATCAGGTAAGCTGAGGAAGGATGAGTAGGTAGTGACTAGGTAATGTCTAGGTAGTATGAAGTAGGCTGAGGTGGGATGAAAACGACTTTTTGTTTATTTGCATGGGAGGCACTCATTTGTGTATAGTAATACTGCGATGTGTGCAGTTTTAAATGCATCTCTTTTCCAACATGATAGGCCATCATCCCCGCCATCTCTTCCATGTTATA
The DNA here is from genome assembly GCA_016801175.1 of Esox masquinongy. NCBI lineage: Eukaryota > Metazoa > Chordata > Actinopteri > Esociformes > Esocidae > Esox > Esox masquinongy. The sequence continues at coordinate 325 of JACXGI010014957.1, read as the reverse complement.
TTCAACTAGTATATTTCAAAGTTTGTTGGGGTTTTAATCTAGCCACAGCCGTTCTGACAAATATCTAGAAAATAAAACAATTATACAGGAGTGTGGGGGGGGGGATATGGGGGGCTTGGTTGTGGGGCTTCAAAATTCTTCTCATCTCCGTTGTGGGGATGCAAGGTCTGGCACACTTCAGAAACATCTGGGTAACTCATGTTTACCGGAGGTGTCTTGCTCTCTTTTGTTGCTGGAGTGAAATACTTCCTCTGGCACATACTACTGGTCAACGTGAGTTGCCCAGATGTTTCAGCTTGGTGGTTGTGTTGAGGGTCAGGTTGGT
>JACXGI010014956.1:0-18180 GCA_016801175.1 Esox masquinongy | reverse complement strand
GTTCATTTTATTATTTTATAAATTCAAAACCATTCAACTTGTACTTATTCTGAACCCCTGGGGGTATACAAATGTAATATAAAACAGGCTACCTATTATATTTTACTATTTTATTTCAATTTATAACCAAAATATGTGCTCATGCGTTTTTACATTTTTCTGACTATTTCACATTATTACTCATGTAAGTGTCTCAAAAGTTTTCAATACATCCTCCATGTAGCTGAGGGTCTGCAGAATCCCAGAATACAAAGCACTTCCTTGTACTATAAAGGATGACCATTTTAGAAGCCAAAATGTCAAGGTAGTGACAGGCGGACTTTAAAACCCTAGCCCTTTAAGTGTTAAACAGGTTTTGTTTGACTGTTAAATGCATATAATACATGTTTTTGCATTGACAAATTGTAGTGTGGTGTGGTTCATTCTGTGGAGTGACACTATATCATTTGGTGTGACATTCAGAATTGAGACCAAAAAAGGCTTTGTTAGTGATAAATCATAAATCTCTCAATGGAACACATGTAAAACAGTATCAGCAAGAGACACACGAATTTTGTTAGATTTATAACTGGGTTTGTCGGAATGAATCTAAAATATTTTGAAAGACTGAGAGCAGATGTCTGACTTTGCGCGATGACTAATAATAATAATAATAATGTAATTAATTTTCACAAGAAAATGCTGGATCTCAAGATAGTAATGATAAAGAATTATGATTAAATGAGTTTCTTAAGAAAAGTACACCCCATTTTCATCTTTCATGCAGTAACTTTCATGTCACACCATATGACAATTTTAGGCACTAATACAACAAATTGGTGAATAAATTCAGATTACATTACAAAATCTTAAAGGCCACATATATTTTTGGATATCTAAGAGTTAGTAATAACACAGCTCAATAATTTTCATGCCTAATATTTGAAGTATATATTTTTTCAGGCTTGTATGTCAACCACCCATATAAGCCTGAATGTAAGTGGTGTATGATGACATTGTCATGAACATGATACCTGCGCTGTAATTTGTCATGACAAACACATTTGTATAAGTGCAACGAGTGACAACATTTTTTTTTAACTTTTATTATAGAGACATTAAATGTTATCAGTAAAGTAGTTAGGGCAGGTGTAAATAGCTGTATTTCAAAAATTATAAAATGGTAGTACAGTAAGGTCTGGAAATATTTGGATACTGACACAATTTTCATAATTTTGGCTCTGTACGTCACCACAATGGATTTGAAATGAAACAACCAAGATGCAATTGAAGTGCAGACTTTCAGCTTCAATTCAAGGGGTTGAACAAAAACATTGTATGAAACGTTTAGGAATTGCAACCATTTTTATACACAGTCCCCTTATTTCAGGGGCTCAACTGTAATTGGACAAATTAACACAATCATAAATAAAATGTTCATTTTATTACTTTTTCGGGAATCCTTTGCAGGCAATGACTGCTTGAAGTCTGGAACGCATGGACATCACCAAACGCTGGGTTTCCTCATTTGTGATGATTCAACAGGCCTTTACTGCGGCTGTCTTCAGTTGTTGTTTGTCTGTGGGGCTTTTGACTTCAGCAAGTGAAATGCATGCTTGATCGGGTTGAGATCAGGTGATTGACTCGGTCATTGCAGAATATTCTACTTTCTTGCCTTAGAAAACTCCTGGGTTGCTTTCACAGTATGTTTTGGGTCATTGTCCATCTGTAAAGGGAAGCGCCATCCTACCAATTTAGCTGAATTTGGCTGAATCTGAGCAGACAATATATCCCTATTCACTTCAGAATTCATCCGGCTGCTTCTGTCTTCTGTCACATCATCAATAAACACTAGTTACTCAGTGCCATCAAAAGCCATGCATGTCCATGCCATCACACTGCCTCCACCGTGTTTTACAGATGATGTGGTATGCTTCGGATCATGAGCCGTTCCAAGCCTTCTCCATACTTTTTTCTTCCCATCATTCTGGCACAGGTTGATCTTACTTTCATCTGTCCAAAGAATGCTGTTCCAGAACTGGGCTGGCTTTTTTAGATGTTTTTTGGCAAAGTCCAGCTTTTTTATTCTTGAGGCTTATGAGTGGTTTGCACCTTGTGGTGAACCCTCTGTATTTGCTCTTGTGAAGTCTTCTCTTTATGGTAGACTTGGATAATGATATGCCTACCTCCTGGAGAGTGTTCTTCACTTGGTTGGATGTTGTGAAGGGGTTTTTCTTTACCATGGAAAGGATCCAATGATCATCCACCACTGTTGTCTTCCGTGGACGTCCAGGCCTTTTTGTGTTGCTGAGTTCACCAGTGCCTTCTTTTTTTCTCAGAATGTACCAAACTGTTGATTTGGCCGCTCCTAATGTCCCTGCTATCTCTCTGATGGATTTTTTTTGCAGCCTAAAGATGGCCTGTTTCACTTGTATTGAGAGCTCCTTTGACCACATGTTGTGGGTTCACAGCAACAGCTTCCAAATGTGAATGCCACGTCTGGAATCAACTCCAGACATTTTACCTCCTTAATTGATGAAGAAATAATAAAGGAATAGCCCACACCTGTCCACGAAACAGCTATTGAGTCAGTTGTCCAATTACTTTTGGTCCACTGAAAAAGAGGGGGCTACATATTAAAGAGCTGTAATTCCTAAACCCTTCCTCCAGTTTGGATGTGAATACCCTCAAACTAAAGCTGAGAGAATGCACTTTAAGCCTGTATCCATTATTTAACATTATTTAACTTGAATATATTTTGGTAAACAGCCAAAATAACAAAACTTGTGTCAGTGTCCAATTATTTCTGGACCTAACTGTATATACATTGTTAATGTAAAATGTCAGGCCAAAAATAGATGTCTGAGCGGAGGTCCAAAATCCTGTTTACAGGGGGAAACGGACTGGTTGAAGTTGCCTATATCCTTGAAAAACAGATGTTTCAGATTGAATCTGGAGACTCTGCACAGGGTTATCATGTGTTACCACCATTCCTTCCAATTTGTAGCTGGTCTCATCGCAGCAACTTCGAGTGGGCTCAGGGGAGGTGAAGATCAGCATGTGTCCTCTCAAACATGAATCACCTAGCCATACAGCTTGGTATCACACTACGTGTTTAACAAGGAAGTCCGCAGAATCAACATGTCTGGTTTGACTGTTGACCTCACTCAGCATGGATGCGCCGACCCGCCACAAGGAGGCTCTAAGGCCAGATGAGACAAGGAAAGCCCTGCCTGTCCCACCCTCTGGCTGTTCCTGATGTTGTGGGGTCAATTATAAACCGCTTATTGGGGCTGCCGGGCACCACCAGCTGTGACTCACTGTAAGATCAAACAATGTAGTGGTGCCTCAACCTCAAGGATTTTTTTTAAATAGGTGAATTGTTCTTTTTGTATTACAGTTAAGTTATCTTTCCATAACACATCAGTAGGGTTGCAGAGGGCCATCAGTAATGCATATTCAAGAGAAGACTTTACAGGCCATCTCTTCATTATAGAGACAAACCAATCCACATGGACCCACTAACAGAGGAAATATATTGTTATTAGAGGACTAAAGGCTCCATGCTTTTCAATATTTATGGATTAGTTATTTTTTCCGTGTTCAAATGAACCTTAAATCAATAAATATTAATGAGGCCGTGGTGTGGCGCAAATACATATAAATGACATAAATAGTCATATTCTAACAATTTGATACATGTCAAGTATCTATTTACAGTATCTTGATTTGTTTGACTCAGAGGGATGAAATTTGACACACATGCACAGGTAAATAAGGCTTGCGAACACTTGTGACATCTTAGACATCATTAGCAAAACTTTGTCTTGGAGAATGATGCATCATGTCACAGAGATCTGGCATTTACAAAAACACACTGATTGGCCCAGGAGGGTGGTTCATAATTCATGGAAAAACATTTATGGGTTGCCTTGTTATATTATGCAGAATTCTTTGGATATTTACTATAGTTAAAGTCCCCTCAACATCCACCCCTACTTCCTTTGTGAATTATGTAACAATCAGTGTAGTTATGTGTATTATGTGTAGTCAGTAATCCAAGTCTGTCCATCTACTTATTAACACATTTATTTAGAAATGTGAACACTGTTGTAAGTTGGATGAGAAGGAGAGACTCCACTAAATTTTTTCCTCATGTGGATCTCATTAGCTGGGAAGGGATCTCCCAAACAACGTCTTACACTGTCAGCTCCTTCCTGCTGCACTAGAGCTTTAAGCAGGCGTAAGCAGAACCAGACTGTTCCTTTAGTGAACCTAAAGGTGAAGAGTATAAGGCTGCATCAGAGGCCATGTCTGAAGGCTTATTCTACAGGTCTGAGCCTAATGAGCAACTACCAGATGGGGGCTGGCCGGGGGTGATGCCATTCAATGTAATACATCTTCCTGCATCACCATTTGTGCACAGGAAACCCCTCCCCCATCTCAAGGCCCCAAATCAATAGGTTAATAGGTCAAAGGCAGGAAGTTCTGTTTCTGATTAGATTGCATGCCATGAGAGGTTGTGGCACTGTTTTGCTGAAAATTGTTTGGTAGTTGTTTTTATAAGATTATTCTAAAAGGGTGGGTTTAGGCACAGAATGTTGTGTGCTGGGTTAAAGTTTTTTTATTGATATGTGTAAAACTGAAAGTAAACTGCAATCTGGACCCAATGTTGCAACACTGAATTGGATGCAACAATCATATTGCACAAGAACGCTGCTACAGAAATGTTGCTCCTCACATCCAATAGAAGCATCCTGTGTCACATTCATGTGTACCTGGATGAATGACTGGAGCAGTTTCACCAGCTTTTTATTTAATTAGCGAGCATACTTTCTGGTTGAGAAAGTAATGCGTTAAGAAGGCAGTGGGATGGGAACATTTTATTTTATCCAGAGTTTTGTTTGAATTTGGGTTTTGCTTTCCTAAATGTCTTTATTCCCACATAATTTAACATACTTCAGTGTTGGCAAGATAGTGATGTGATACGGTGGCCATGTTTTCAAAAAAGGGCGCCTAGTCTTTAAGTATTATCCTACTAATTGCAATCAATGGCTCCTTTCCACAGATGATTATTATCTCCAGTTCTCATGGTCTGTGTTTGTCATCAGGATGCATGTTTGGATCCTAAACACTTCTGATGTGTGGCAGACACTCATTCCAGGCTTGACTGACTGACACTATACAAGGACATGCCAAGGAGTGTCTGCGTATTTGGAATGTTTTTGATGTGCTATCCACTTTAAGCAGTGGGCTGCTGCATTTTATTGTTCAATCGTTGAAAGGAACGTTGATTATTTTAGTTTTAAGCAAATGCTAATAATGATGCGTGTGTTGTTTTCACAGCGTACGCTCAAATCCAGACACACCAGCTTCTTCAACAGCATAAACAGCAGCAGTTTGTGTTCCAGCAGCAGCACCAGTCCAGGCAGCTTCCTTTGAGGGGCCATACCCCAGTGCTGCACACAGCCTCCATCCACAGCTGCTCTCAGGGCCAGACGCTACAGAGCCTGGCTATCCAGCCAAAACCCATGCAGGACAGTGTCCCCGTGCTGCCCAAACCCCTGGTCTCTGGCCCTGTTCCCAACCAGCAGGCCACTATCTTCCACTCCACTGTCAGCCCCCAGATCCTTACCCATAACAGGCCATCAGTGATCCCCCAGAGCCTGGCTGCCCATCTGCCCAATGCCAAGCTAGTGCCGCTGGCTGCGGTGAACCTCCAGATTCAGCCGACAGCATTAACTGTGGCCTCTCAGCTGGTTCAGGATGGTGCTGGAAAGGAGCTGCCCACATCTGAGGTAGTCACAAAGAACAGCCCCAGTCTTCTCGTACAGCAGCAGACAGCCCCTCCTATTGTCGAGGCCATCACTTCTGAACATTGCCCATCGGACCCTAGCAATACCGCCACATCCACTGGAGGTAGATATTATAGTGAATTCATAAGGTTGCATCCAAGTCATTGTACTTTGAACTGCCAGACACTGGCTGTTAAATTTGATACATTACTGTGTTGTCCCATCCACTTACCCATCAACCAATCCAAGAGGTCCCTTACTCATGTCAATATCTGTAAGCTTGAGCAGCCTGTGCAAACTGTCCATGTTCACTACAGTGCCTTCCTCAAGTGGAAGACTAAATATCTCACGCCCCAGTCCATTGTTCTCCCCTGCCTCCTGGCATAAAGCGCGAGCTTTATCCATAATTAGGGGAGAAGAGCTGAGCTTTGTTATTCCCCTAATGGGATGTTGGGAGAAAGGTGCCCTTCATGTCTGGCAGGTGTGTCAAAGTGAGGCCAATCAAATCAGACATTAATCATGTAATTAAGGAGGCTGTTACTCAGCAGATCCTGAAGAGTGGTTTCCACTTCAACTGGGCTTCTCCAAATTACATCAGAACAATGTGATCAGGCTGTAGTGGCACAAACTATAGCTATCAGGTGATCATTATTGCAAACTTGATCTAACCAGTCCAGTGATGCCTAATTCCTGTGTCAGAAAAACTAACTATGACAAGTCATAAAAGCATTTGAGGAACAGAGGCCTCTACGCCCCTTGCTCTGGCAAAACGCTACACAATGGATGTTACATGAAGTGATATAGAGAATGGCAGTGTATTCACTAGATTCTATGAGGGGCGTGAGACGATTTAATTTGGCCCACAGTAGGTTTCATTGAAAAAAGTTTCACTTCTTTTGATATTTTGTGTTTTCATCACAAACCAGTCCATTAACCAAAGTCAAGTCAAAGTCTTTTAATTGTCAGATGCACAAAACAACATTTCCCTTCCGAACAGGGAAATTCAAATGACATGGCACAAGACGTCTACGCAGTAGCATTAAGTACAATAGAAAACAAAAAAATTAAAAATATACATATTGTAAACTAGCAGCGATTACAAAGAGTGTAGAAAAGGGGTCTATGGACAATATGAAAGAAATATTAAATATTATAAACATAAATGTATAGTGCCTATGAATGGTACATTAAATATAAATTAATTTCAATTGTGTAAAACTGAAGAGAAAGCATTATTGACTTGTCATGGAATACCCTCTGTTAGGGAATATGAAAAACAATTTTAGATTCCACATCTGGAATCTATCTCTGAATGGTTACATTTAAGACCAATATCAGAGTGGTCTTGGAAATTTGGAACCAGTGTCCTGGGGGACGGGGTGAATAGAATTGTAAGTAATAGATCTAATTATTCTTCAAATGCAATTTTAAACGTTTGTATTGCCACAGTAAAAGCCTGATAATGAGCACATTTTCTGCCATTTTGCAGTTTTCAGTGTGTAAACCCTCGAATGTCTAAAACGATATCAAAAGGATGTAGAAGCGATAATAAACCATTAAATTTGCAGGCCCTTTTCTGGTTTAGATTTTTACTAACTATAAAATACGTGTGGCCCTCTTGAATTTCTCAGATTTCACATGTACTCAGATTTCAAAGCCACAAAGCTAGATTCCACAGCAAAGTCACAATTGGAAACAAATTACTTTCTGGTTTTAATTTATGATTACCGTAGTCGTAAAAAAATGGTTATAAGTTTGGTTAACGATGTATGTTTACAGTCCCATTTTAAAAAGACAAATTGCATAAATATCAAGTTTGACTTAATCTAAATTAGTCAACCGTGGAGCATAAGATCTCCCTTTGAGTCATCAGGTAATTCTCTATTTCCCATTGTAAAACATTAGTATATTCAATGTACAAGCTTTAACTTCCATCTTGCCAATGTATTTCTGAAATAATGTTGTAAAACTAGATTGTACTAGAAAGCAGTAGGAGGGAAATATAGATTCAACCAATCAGAGAAGGAGTCCGTTTGAGACACTATCCGCCATTGGATTACATTCTAAGTTGCCCAGGCCAATAGTAAGGGCGCTTTATTTCCTTTTCAGTTCCCGGATACAAAGGGGATTTAAGTGTATAGTAGCTGCTGCAGGGGTAATATTAACGGAACAAACTGAAGAAAAGAACAACAAGAAGTGTGAATGTGATTGCATTGCTTGTGTAACATCTACTCATGTAACGGGTGCGTATTTCCAAGGAATCTTTGTACATTTTATAGCACATGATTGTTGCTTCATATTGCCTTGGCAGAGAGGATATGAAAGGAAGGGTTGTTCGAAGCAGTGGAACAAAGGGGTGTGCTTTCGATCCGTATTGACCATTGTTGGGATCGCTTGAATCATAGCGCTTATGTTTGTAATTTCTGTTGTAGTGTGTTTCTCAAGTTTTTGTTCAAAAGTGGCCAAATTTAATTTTTAACCAAATGTTGATGAAAGCTTTGCATTTACTAAAATCGAATGAGGGATAATAAACAGCTTTCGGAATGATTATTAATACAGGACAATTATTTTGATTCCTTGTTTTGTTGACGTTTGTTGAATTTAGTGTTTTGTAGAATGAACTGCCTGATACTGACGTTTCCCTTTATTTATTCACAAATACGTAATTTTTATGCCCAGCAGGTAAGGAAGACGCCGAGCGGCTGAATGCGCAACCAGGTGCAGGCTCGTTTCCAGTCATGACCTCAGGGAATGGGAACAATGCGCCCACGGTGACAGGCAGCACCCCCCAGAATGGCGAGAACAAACCGCCCCAGGCCATTGTGAAACCCCAGATCCTCACCCACGTTATTGAGGGATTCGTGATCCAGGAGGGAGCGGAGCCTTTTCCTGTAAGTACGATACTGAAAAGCTTTCCCACTATGGGCACGTGGCTGCCCTGAAGCACAGTCTCAATCTCATGATAGGCTTTTTCCGTGTCAACTGAACCGTAAAGACAGTGTGGCCATTATTTCGGTTGGAGAGCACTTCCCTCTAGTGGACAAAATAAGACATCATATCATTCTGCTTTGTAAAGCAAGCCTGTGTGATGTGTCTATCCTTTCAGGTGGAACGTCCGCTGTCGTTGTTGATCGAGAACCTGAGGAAACACAAACAGCAGACACATTTTGATTCAGAGAAGACCACTACCTCCTCCAACAGCACCACTGACTCTGATATGGAGGACCTCTCCCAGCAAGGTAAAAGACGAGGCAAGGAAAACATTTCCCGGTTCCACAGTAAGGGGCCCATTCTGGATTGTCACAATGGCTATCAGTTTAATTTCCCAATTTTCATTGAATTTCAGCATAAATGCTTCTGTAAATTTGGCACTTTCTCCTTGAACCAGGCGGTAGAACTGTTTGTGCCTAGGGTTCTGTCTCAGTCAGCCAACGGTCTGAGCATACTGTAGATAAATCTATACCAACCTTCGTAACTATTTAGCCATGCCAATCACTCAATGCCTGTCATGTTACTGCCCACCTTATTTATTATCACTTCAACCTGCTGTTGCTTTGCAGAACTGAAGCAGCAGCAAGAGAAGCCCACTCTGACGTGTGAACTGTGTGGCAGAGTAGACTTTGCGTCTAACTTCAAACGATCCAAAAGGTTCTGCTCCACAGTGTGTGCTAAACGGTAAGGCATTGGGTAGAGTGCTATAGGACTATCTGGGTTGTATTTATTATGAACCAAATGGACTGCAATAGGGAGAGTATTTGCAATTTCATTTTCTATTAAGTACCTTTATCAGAGCTGTTGTCTAATGAACACCCAGACTTTGAAAATAAAAAGGACATATTCTGCTACAGTAATTACAGTATTAGTACATATGCTTAAATGCAGGAACAAATAAATAAATGTCTTATTCTAAAATGTTGCCTGCAATTTGTTACTCTGCTTCGTCCGTGTTAATCCACAATTTGATAACATTAATGGCTTGGTCGGCCCATGAAATACTTAACTATCCAAACTACTAAATGATCAATTGTTGTTGTTTTTCCTGTTTAATTGTATGCAGGTACAATGTGGGGTGTACAAAGCGAATGGGCCTCTTTCCCAATCGACAAACCACAATGGAAAAACTGAAGAAGCAGAGAACGTCCATCGGGAACCACCAGAACTTGCGTTCAGAAACTAAAAAACAGGTGAAAATGCACTGTACACCGATTATATAGTAATGTGACTTTAAAAAGTATATTTCCATTAAGGCCTTATTTCTGTTTTTTTTTCTTTTTTTTCTTCAGAGTTTAACAACTGGCCAACAGCCTGGTAGTGGATTGAGAGTGTCCAGCCATCCCTCTCACCCTGGCCATGGGGAGTCCAGCCAGTGTTCGGACATGTCCAGCTATGAGGGTCCACCTTCGCCCCCGCTGTCTGCGGCCAGCTCCGGTGCTCCCAGGTCCCAGGTGAGCCGAGGGCCAGAGCACACAGAGGGCTGTGGGCAACAACAGCCCCTCTCCCAGCACTTCCTGCCCAGCGACCCCGCCAAGTGGAACGTCGAGGATGTCTACGAGTTCATCTGCTCCCTGCCAGGTGGGTACGGCCACCTTGGAAAACTCCAGACAATGTTAAATAGGAGCAGCCCGGTTCATCAACCTTATTACTGGTGATATGCTTTTGTTTTAGCAGAGTAGTGATACCTAAACACACTTCAAAGTGTTTTGCTTAGTTCATATAAGAATATTTAGAAATTTGCTTGAAGTCTGGAGGTTGTCATTTATTATTATTATTATTATTATTATTACTATTACTAGTTATAAAGCTAACTGGCGAGTTAACTGATCACCATTTTCTTCCTAGGTTGCCTGGAGATTGCAGAGGAGTTCCGCTCGCAGGAGATTGACGGCCAGTCCCTGCTGCTGCTGAAAGAGGACCACCTCATGGGCACAATGAACATTAAACTTGGGCCTGCGCTCAAGATCTTTGCCCAGATCAGTATGCTGAGAGACTCATAGCCGCTCCTTTCAGTGGCCACTCTGCTCTGCACGAAAAGACATGGACCCTTGAACCCTGAACTCTGACCATGCTTAAGCCTGCCACTCTGGCTGGTCAGTGCCAGAATCCTAGGATATTGCTGTTGGAGTTTAGAACTTTGATTCAGTGGACTGTCCTCTATGCTGTGCAACAGTTGTTAGCTCCTGTGTTGTACTGTGCACAAGTAGCTCCCCCAGCCAGACTCAAGTGTACAGCAAGGTGGAGGTTCAGTTATGACATTACTAGTTAAGTGAGTTTCTAAGAACTGTCAGGTAGTTCCGTGTGGATAACTCTTCCATAGATAATATATTTTTGGTTCTTGACTGGAAATTGGCATTTTTGTCTCGCCTATTATTGTGTTTTGAGTTTAGTTAGAAACACCATCCATTGCACAGGACTATACTCAAAATGTTACAGTTCATGCCTTGAATGGGTGGGATGTGATTCTCAAGTATTTTTTTTTACATAAATTCCCAAAAGTATCCTAACAAACATTTGTATTGTTTTTGTAAAGAAAATGTTTCTTCTATTGCTTTTAAAAAGAAATTGGGTGTTTTGAGGATTGTCAATCTGCACCTAATTGATTGTTTTGTGTCAAGATTCATCCTACTTCTCTGAAGGCCCAACTAGCATCTGTTGGGTCTCTGCCTCTGGGAACGTAGGCTCAAGTCATTTAGCTGATGCTCTTATCCAGAGCAACTTACAGTAGAGTGCATACATGTTATCATTCTGGAATTAAACATACTGTTATGAAGTCAGTGGGAAACAATTTTCTGTAATTACAAGTTTTCTGTGTTCTTGTGTGATGTACTACTAGTTGTCTGATTGGGTGGGAACATGGTGGAGGGATGTTCCCATTCAGTTGTGGGTGGAAAACTTCAGTGACATTTTAATAGATTCTTGTGGGTCTACATCTCTTAGGGGAATTCCTTTTTTTGTATGTTTTGTCAGTATTGAATTAACTAAAGGGAGAGTTCACACAAAAAGCAGATTTTAATAGATGGAAATCACTGAATGTTTTTTTTTTTTGGCCATCACTGCACACTGCAACATGTCTAGCTGGCTTTATAGACTTGAGGCCTGCAGTAATACTCGAACCAAAGCGTCATTGGCATAATGTTTGTATCTGATGTTTAGTATTAGAAGCTCATCTTGAATTCTTCCAAGTTCTAAACTTGTTGGTTGAATATTTATGGCACCTCTCTTATACCAGATTTTGTACTTCTAAAAATAAAACCCTTCCATGGTGTGTGATTGTCTGTACAATTGTCTGCAGGTTTATGAATTGTCATTGATTTAGGATTTACAGTAGCTACTGATTTAAACCCATATAGGAACTCCTTCCATGTAAATAGATTGTATTGAAATACATTTTGAGCAGGATCTCCTACTCCGTAATATCAGTTAATGACAGCTGAAAGAATAATGAGCTATTCAGCAGGTTGATACTATTAAAAAAAACAATCACATATGCTGCTCTATTGTATATATGACTGTGACTGCTGTGAAACCTATCAGAAGCTGGTATGGTAAGGAAAAAAAGACACTATAGCAAGATAGATTTTCATCTTCGTTCTTATATTTTTTGGAGAAAATTGACCATAGAAAAATAAAATAATTGATGTCTTTTAGAACTGTCGGCAGTTGTCCCTTTCAGCAGCCTATACAAACAGCAAATGTGCAGATCTCACAGGCATGAAGATTGGAAGCCACAGTTGCTGTTCACAAACAACCAACTTAATGACCATAATTAATCTTCCCATATACAAAATACCCCAAACAGTTTTTTCTGCTGTTCAGGTTTCTCCATCCACTCGGGACTCCCTCTACCTCCTTTAAAATTACTCTTTGGAATCTTTCCATGTGTTCATAACCCTGTATGAACCATGTATTGTATTTACCATGTACGACTGGGAAATAAGCAATTGAAAACACCTATAAATAATAATTACTAATGGTATTATTACATCCATCATACATAGACTCTGACTTCCACATGTTGACCTTTAACAACACCTACTGAATTTGTTTTTCACTCTTTAGTCATTTAGCAAACGTTCTTATCCAGAGTAACTTACAATTAGTGGATTATCTTAAGATAGCTTGGTCGGACAACATATCACAAATCCATGAAGGATACTGTGTATCCCTTTGGCAACATATGTATCAGCAAATATAACGCCTGTTGGAAAAGATCAAGGCTCAATGCAGTAAAAAGCTTATTTTTCCTGTGTGTTGTACAAGAACTTTCAAAAAATGTATATATTAACATATTAAAGATCAAAATATTTACTGCACATTGGGTAATTTGTTGAGAACAAAATGACGTAACAATGGTCAATGGAAACCAAAATCACCAACCGACTGAGGGCTGGATTCAAACACACTGAAAATCAAAGTAAACAATTGAAATCACCGGCAGTTCCAACTTGCGTGAATTTCATCATGGCAATTCATAATGTGACTCAGTAGTGTGTATGGCCCCCATGTGCCTGTATGCACTCCCGACAACGTCTGGGCATGCTCCTGATGAGACGACGGATGGTGTCCTGGGGGATCTCCTCCCAGACCTGGATCAGGGCATAAGGGAGCTTCTGGACAGCTTGTGGCGCTACTTGGCTGTGTCGGATGCACCAATACATAATGTCTCAGAGGTTCTCAATTGGATCCAGGTCTGGGGAACGTGAGGGCCAGTCAATGGCATCAATGCCTTCGTCATCCAGGAACTGCCTACACCAGGGATATTCAAATCTTACCCTACGAGGGCCAGAGCCTGCTGGTTTTCTGTTCTACCTCTACCATCATTAATTGGACCCACCTGGTGTCTTAAGTCTGAATATGTCCCTGATTAGAGGGTTGCAATGAAAAAATGGAGTGGAACTGGCTTTGAGGGCCAGATTTGAATACCCCTGGCCTATACAGTCTGGCCACATGAGGCCGGGCATTGTCCTGCACCAGGAGGAACCCAGGGCCCTCTGCCCCAGTGTAAGATCTGACGATGGGTCTGAGGATTTCATCCCGGTACCCAACAGCAGTCAGGGTACTGATGGCTAGCACGTGGATGTCTGTGCGACCCTCCAAGGATAATGCCTCCCCAGACCATCACTGCCCCACCTCCAAACCAGTCATGCTGGATGATGTTGCAGGTAGCATTCACCACAGCATCTCCAGACTCTTTCACGTCTGTCACAAGAGCTCAATGTGATGAGAATCAGGGCGCCGTAGGTGGACCTGCCAATTCTGGTGTTCTCTGGCGAATGCCAATGGAGCTGCATGGTGCTGGGCTGTGAGCACAGGTCCCACTAGAGGACGTCGGGCCCTCATGCCACCCTCATGGAGTCTGTTTCTGACAGTTTGGTCAGAAACATGCACACCAGTAACCTGCTGGAGGTCATTTTGTAGGGCTCTGGCAGTGCTCCTCCTGTTCCTCCTCACACAAAGGAGCAGATACCGGTCCTCCTGCTGGGTTGATGCCCTTCTACGGCCTTGTCCAGCTCTCCTCATGTAACGGCTCGTCTCCTGGTATCTCTTCCATGCTCTTGAGACTGTATTGGGAGACACAGCAAACCTTCTTGCGACGGTTTGTATGGATGTGCCATCCTGGAGGAGCTGGACTACCTGTGCAACTTGAATGAGCTGCAGGTACCGCCTCATGCTACCAGTAGTGACAAGGACACTTCTTAATTGGACAGATTGATTTCCCTGAAGCTTAACTGACTTAGGGTTGTAATGTGATGATTACGTGTTCCGTTAATTTTTTGGGGCAGTGTACTTAATTTAATTTAATTTACTTAATGACAAGATTTAAGTGGTATTTTCTTTGTGTTGGCCAGCCTGCTCTTTTCCCTTTTTTCAAAACATGCTTAATTTGTCACAATCAAAGTGAAATGTTGGTTTATAACAAGCCCAAAGTTAGAGAAGGGCAAAGGTATAACATTTTTCAGTTACAATATACTACTCTAAAGAATAATGTCCAAAATTATATTGTAAATACTATTGTTTTTGGTCTTCTAAAATTTCAGGACACAAAAAATAGCAAGTAAGCTAATAATGTAGCAAAAACATTCTCAGTAACAATTACATAAACATTTTTTCATTTTAATTTACCAGACACAAAGCTCACCATAATGCCATCAGACTTCTGATACCAATGCAAGGTGAAATGGGGCTGAAAAACTGTGAACTGCTTAAAAATAAACTGTATGTGTTTTACACAGAAGCAGAGACAAGCATAGAGGCCATGGGGCAAACGCCTAAGGACCCACACACCAAGTGTCCCTGCAAGGTGCTCCCTGTTCCAGGAAAAAAATTAATTTAACTAATTGAGATTTTGGTCTGAGAATTAATTGAGATTTTGGTCTGAGAAAATCTGGAATTGGTCTGAGTTGGTGTTGCATATTTTATAATGTTATATGCTTAGTCACTTGATTATCAGATTTTAGATTTGGCAAAATTCAAATTAATGTGCAAAATGTTATAAAGCGAGAGTCACCACTGTGTAGCTGTCTAACAGTGACAGTGCAAACTTTTTCTTCTTGCTTTTACCCTGGGAATCTGGGTTCATTCCGGTTCATTCCTGGCTATTAGGTTCAAACAATTGCAGGCATTATCAGAGAGGATAGCCGAAGGGAGTGAACAGCACTATCTGGAGTGGTTTAATGACGTAGGCAGGCACAGGGAAACCTTATTTCTACTTTGGCAGTTATCAATTTCTGAGCAGCTGTTACTGTGTCGCTAAATTAAAAAGACCAGTTCCATCTCCAGGAAAGAAGATACTGTACAGGGCTGCTGAAAACTAACGAAAGAGGTGATGTCTGGTTTGGACCGGCTCAGTATTGTTGTGGCGAATTCAGTCAATATTACACTATGTTTGCATTGAGGACAATGTGAAATGTGGTAATCACAGTTATTAAGTAAAACAAGAATTTCTCAAAAGGATGCTTAACAGCTGAACTGAAGAGTGCTTGTTCAACTGAACAAGTAACAAAGAAGTGGGACCTGTAGAAGTGGGACCTACGTGTGATCTGTAGTTTACAGATGGATTTCTTAAACACTGTACTAACCGGAGATTACATTGAACTGGTGATAACACTCACCAGAGGGTAATGTTATCTTGACAAATGTTGTTTGCGGTAAGGTCTATGACATAGACCTAATGTCCATGTTGGTTGCAGAGTGGCCAATGATGGTTGCAATTAAGATAAGCTGTGCAGGTTGATTCAGCTGATATTAGTTAATCTAATGGCCAATGTTTGTTTCAGTGCTCCTAATGTGATCAATTTATGATAAAATGCCTGCACCTGCAGTTCTGGAATAAATCAAATATCTTGCTGGCTGCAGTTGTTAATTTTTTCCCTTTATTGTGAAACATGTTTGGGCAGAATGTCATGTTGTCCTCCAGCCCTGACTATAATGCAATAGAATCCTATCAATATCATGCAAAAAATAAATCCTCTACATCTTTATCTCTTAAAATCTCAAATTCAAGGAGAAAATTAGCTTCACTGTCCTTGCACACATAACGGAAGATGACCACCACCTGAGAACCAAAAACAGGCAGAAGTGTACACTGATCTAAAGAAACCATTAAATCATCATCCCACGTTCTAAAACCGGGGTACTCAACGCTTACCCTACGATGGCATTTCCCAAGGCTGGTCCTGGGGACCCCAAGGGGTGCACGTTTTTTTATTTGCCCTAGCACTCACACACCTGATTCAAAATAAAGACCTGATGATAAGTTGATTACGTCAATCAAGTGCGTATATTGTAGGGCAACATTTGAATCAAGTGTGTGAGTGCTAGGGCTATTTAGTAACATTAGTTTGAGATAAGTTGATACCTTGAATATTGCTAACACGATTAACTGTACTCGCTGATCTTTTCTATATGGAGTTATTGGTCCTCCATATAACCTTAGATTCCAGCACAGAGATTCCCAATCAGCTCCGAACACCAGCAATTGGCATTATACAGAAAGATATTTTTCCAAGGGAACATTGTACATGTTACGCAATACTTGAATTAGTGTACATAATACAACACGTAGCATTAATAAATCCATACAATAAGGTAAAGTCATATGTGGTTGCAGAGAAACGGCATGGGATATAATCAATATGGCATAGGCTTACAATGGTACAATGTTTGATATCTCGAATGATATTGTATCAGTTACCATGTGTGATATATTGATAGAAACAATGTCTGTTTATAACAGTTCTTCTGCCACGGTGGCCTTTATCTGTTTGGGCCTTTGGAAACTAACAGGCTGAAAGATCAAGCAAACATGCCTTTGCAGCTGGGTGGTTATGTGCAGGGCCGGTTTCCCGACCGCTAGTGAGCCCCCAACCGCTAGAAAAGAGGGGCCCCAAATCAAATTTTACTTAGCACCCCCAAAAGGCTAGAGCCGACACTAGTGTGCAAATAAACTGAGTGTATGCTCAGTATAATGTAGGCAACTTAACATTATCAAGTACTAACCCTAAGGAGACCCCATTAAATGGCATATGGAGACATTTCATGAGTGAGCAAGAGGCTTGATGTCCAGAACAAAGAAGTTGGTGCTCCTCTGTGGAAGTGGCATTCATTTTATGAACTTGCATCCAGTGTTACATTTCTTTAGGATTGAAAACATGGATGGCCATTTTACTAAATGAAAAGCTTTTTCAGGATCAAGTGATTTAACAGTAAAATTCAAATTAAGTAAACTTAGAGAGTGCATCCTATATCAAAGAGATGTCGATATGACACAAGCTCTTTTGAATGAACTGTTTAAGATAGACACCAAATCAACTTATTTTTAATTTCCAAATTAAAATTCTTAACCTATTTAATATAAATGTGCATACAGTGAATATAAAAAGTCTACAGACCCCTGTTAAAATGCTAGGTTCTTGTGATGTAAAAGAATGAGACAAAGATAAATCATGTCATAACTTTTTCCACCTTTAATGTGACCCATAACGTAAACAATTCAATTGAAAAACAAACTGAAATCTTTGAGGGTGAAAAATAAAAAATAAAAACTCACAATAACCTGGTTGCATAAGTGTGCACACCCTTAAACTAATACTTTGTTGAAGCACCTTTTGATTTTACTACAGCACTCAGTCTTTTTGGGTAGGAGTCTATTAGCATGGCACATCTTGACGTGGCAATATTTGCCCACTCTTTGCAAAAGCACTCCAAATTTGTCAGATTGCGAGGACATCTCCTGTGCACAGCCCTCTTCAGATCACCCCACAGATGTTCAATTGGATTCAGGTCTGGGCTCTGGCTGGGCCATTCCAAAACGTTAATCTTCTTCTGGTGAAGCCATGCTTTTGTGGATTTGGATGTGTGCTTTGGGTCGTTGTCGTGCTGAAAGGTGAACTTCCTCTTCATCTTCAGC
>JACXGI010014955.1:0-18186 GCA_016801175.1 Esox masquinongy | reverse complement strand
GTATACAGCTTGGATGGTTCCCCGTTTTCCCCTCCTGAGGTGGCGGATGGTTTTCCAGAAACACCTTGGTGCCGACCGAAAGTCCTTCTCCATGGCTTCCCCGAACTCCTCCCACACCCGCTGTTTTGCCTCTTTCACAGCAGAGGCTGCAGCCCTTCGGGTCCGTCGGTACACTGCAACCGTCTCCAGAGTCCTCCGGGATAACATATCCCGGAAGTCCTCCTTCTTCAGTCGGACGGCTTCCCTGACCACCGGTGTCCACCAGGGTGTTCGAGGGTTACCGCCCCTTGATGCACCTAAGACCTTTAGACCACAGCTCCCTGCCGCAGCTTCGGCAATGGAGGCTTTGAACATCGACCACTCAGGTTCGATGTCCCCAACCTCCACAGGGATGCCAGAAAAGCTCCGCCGGAGGTGTGAGTTGAAAATCTAAATAATCGTTCATTAATCGTAATCAAGGTAAAATGTTCAATTAATCGTGATTTTGATTTTTAGGCCTATAGACTACCATGGCCTTGTCAGATCGTTTTATTTAGTTAATAAAAAGAGGAGGGTGAAGTGCTCTGAAGCAGGATGTGACCTCTGCAACTGACTGCCTCTCCCAACCCCACAACCCTGTCCCTCAAACTCACTCCCCTTGCCCCTTCCAATCTATTTTAACCAGTTTTGTTAATGGGGTTTCATTTATTCAAGCATGATAGACATTTTTGTTTATCAAATGGTCAGAAATAACAAGAAATGCATAGATTTCTGTCATAAGGTAACTCATTGCCTTTACTGTACGCGGACCGATCATGCTTAGTGCCATGCGTAGTCACCCCCTAAAGGCCCATTCTGAGCTAGGAAAAACCCTGCCACATCATACAGTTGGCTGGGCTCATTTTATGGGCAATGGAATACTCACAACGCCAGAGTTGTCAAGAAGGCACAAGAGCAGCTCTATTTCCTATGGCGTCTAAAGTGTGGCTTGGGTATAAATACTACTGCTGCAACATAGAGGACATCTTGACCAATGGATCATGTCCTGTTATAGGACAAGCTCCCACATGTCCATGAAATATTTCCAAACGGATGTATAAAGAAGCCTTGCAGCATTATCAAAGAACACACACACCCCATCCTCTTAATGTAAAGCAGTTCTCTATTGGAACGAGATCCCACTCAGAGACAACTTCTATTTCCAATCCATTATTCTACCGCACACTGTCCCCTTGCTCAACTCGCAAATTGCTCCATCTCTAGCGAGCTGTCGCTGAGCCTTCCCTAGCGTGCACACTGCCCGCTTGGGCAGGGCTTATCTTCCTAATTGATTCCAGTGTCAACCAGTATAGTGGAAACATCCGTCTCTGCAAATGTTAATAAGTATTTAGTATTTGCGTGACTCTTTTAAAATTATATCTCTATATGAACCCAGAGAAGCATCATAAACAATGGGGAAACCGGACACCGCAGTTGTAAGTTTCTCGTCATTTTGATTTAGCTAACGAGTGAGTTTTTTTTAGCTAGTGTGATAGAAATCTAAAGTCAGACCTATTTAAAGCAGGTAAGGTAGAGATCAAAATACTCTTTAACACAAATGCAGTTTAATAATATTTGCAAATAGAGACAGAAAGACACTCAAGATGAGTGACAGTCTGTCTGCCATACAGTTTAGAAACATGTCCTTTTGTATGAACAAGAAGGTGGGACAACATCTCACAAAATAACTGACCTTTGAGCAACACATGACTATGGTCTCAATCAGCCTAGTCTCATTGCTTTGATTAGTTTAGCTCTGTATTAACATCTTGCATTTTTCTACTGTCTAAATACAGTGATTTTTCACTCTCCTATACAATGGTATAATTAATCAATACATCAGCTCAGCAATTTTCCCCAATAATCCACCCTTTTGAATGTTAAGCAACCCTTAATGTCAATTCTTAAACAATTTACTCACAGATAGTCAAACATTAATCACTAAGCGTTAGGCCACCACAATCAATACCCTAAATATCGTGGTCAATACAGATATCATCACTCCAATAATTAGGGAATGGAAACAGGTCTGGAATGCATGGTTCTGGGTCACCGTCGACATGTGTCTGGACCAGTACCTGTGCGATATCCTTAGAAGTACATGCTTTTATTAAGCATGATAATAACATATAACAAACAAGTAGAAAGGCAATAAAAGCAAATACAGCAATTAACATATTGAATGTTGTCATACCCCAGGGACCAACCATTGAGGATAACCCTGAGAATGGATCCCATCCATGGACTTTGTCAAGCTCTGCAATGCCTTTACTGGTTTCATGCACCAAGTTAATTATCTTGTCTGATGCATCAGAAATAAAAGTACAGCACTCAGACCCAACCACCTTGCAGACACCTCATTGGGAAGTCAAGATCATATCTAACTCCATTCTCTTTTGTAAGGCAACGGAACAAGTTTCACCAAGCTCCTTGCCTATTGCTGCGATCGTGTCAGCGGTTAAATTCATGTGATTTTCCAAAACTTGTGACAAAGCAATTATTTCCTCCTGTGAGGTGCAAGTGCCATATTCTGGAATCAGAACACTGAATATTGTGTGTGGATATTGTGTGTCCAGGAATAGCCTATATTTCATATTAAGGGTACTATATATGCCATATAGCCAGGGTTGGGTAGGTTACTTTTTAAGTAATCTGTTACAGTTACCTGTCCACATTTGGAATCAGTAATGTAACTTTTTGATTCTGATTACTTTGAGATTACTTTCATATTAAGAGGCATTAGAAGACAAATAGGAATAGCCTATATGAAATTAAACACCTTTTGCGGGATGAATCAATGTTACAGTTTACATTGCAGGCCAAAAACTGAATTTGCATTTTACCTCACGGGTTACATGCAGTACCTTTGGAAAGGGTCTGTAAAAGATTGCTTTCTACAGTCGTGGCCAAAAGTTTTGAGAATGACACAAATATTAATTTCCACAAAGTCTGCCGGTTCAGTGTTTTTAGATATTTTTGTCAGATGTTACTATGGTATACTGAAGTATAATTACAAGCATTTCATAAGTGTCAAAGGCTTTTATTGACAATTACATTAAGTTTACGCAAAGAGTCAATATTTGCAGTGTTGACCCTTCTTTTTCAAGACCTCTGCAATCCGCCCTGGCATGCTGTCAATTAACTTCTGGGCCACATCCTGACTGATGGCAGCCCATTCTTGCATAATCAATGCTTGGAGTTTGTCAGAATTTGTGGATTTTTGTTTGTCTACCCGCCTCTTGAGGAAGTTCTCATTGAGATTAAGGTCTGGGGAGTTTCCTAACCATGGACCCAAAATGTTGATGTTTGGTTCCCCGAGCAACTATCACTTTTGCCTTATGGCAAGGTGCTCCATCATGTTGGAAAAGGCATTGTTCGTCACTAAACTTTTCTTGGATGGTTGGGAGAAGTTGCTCTCGGAGGATGTTTTGGTACCATTTTTTATTCATGGCTGTGTTCTTCATGTGTGGGGCTGTGCAACCCCACACATGAATGGTCTCAGGATTCTTTACTGTTGGCATGACACAGGACTGATGGTAGCGTTCACCTTGTCTTCTCCGGACAAGCTTTTTTCCGGATGCCCCAAACAATCAGAAACTGGATTCATCAGAGAAAATGACTTTACCCCAGTCCTCAGCAGTCCAATCCCTGTTCCTTTTGCAGAATATCAGTCTGTCTCTGATGTTTTTCCTGGAGAGAAGTGGCTTCTTTGCTGCCCTTCTTGACACCAGGCCATCCTCCAAAAGTCTTCGCCCCCCTGTGCTTTGCAGATGCACTCACACTTGCCTGCTGCCATTCCTGAGCAAGCTCTGCACTGGTGGTGCCCCGATCCCGCAGCTGAATCAACTTTATGAGACGGTCCTGGCACTTGCTGGACTTTCTTTGGCGTCCTGAAGCCTTCTTCTAGGGCATCCTGAAGCCTTCTTTTTTTGGGATTAAGTTCATTTTCATGGCAAAGAGGGACTTCACAATTAATTGCAATTCATCTGATCACTCTTCATAACATTATGGAGTATATGCAAATTGACATCATAAAAACTGAGGCAGCAGACTTTGTGAAAATTAATATTTGTGTTATTCTCAAAACTTTTGGCCACAACTGTACTTCATTATGATTGGACTACATCTCTATATTACACACGAAAGGTCGGTCAGATATTCAGTCATTCCGACTTTTTATCTGAACATAACCCAAAATCTAAGGATGAATTAACCTATTCCGTTATTTGTGTTTTATTCATGTTTTTTGCCGGACCGCGTAAGTGGAGCCGGCTAAGAACAGCGAATGTCTCTTACTGAGTGAGTGACTGAGTGACTTGTGAACTACAGGTCCCGAGTTTGTATCTCCTCACAGGCAAAGCCACGTACGCATTATGAATTATTCCGTATAGACGAAAACTTTGCTGGCTAAAACTGTTAGTATCTACATTATAGTAAGCCTGAAATAAAACAGTTTACGGTTATATTGCGACTGTTTATGGTGGATTTTTGAATTACGCATCCGTGTAATTCGTTTTGGGTCAGGATAGACAAACATTTGCCGGCTTAACATACAGTAGTTACATTATAGTAAGCCTTAACTGAAACTGTATACGGTTATATTGCGACTGTTTCTGGCATGGAAAAGTTCATCTTCAGTCTCGTTAGTAATTGCTCAATTCTTATGATTATTCCTAGGAATTTAGTAGATACTAGTAAGCCTATTACTGGCTAATAAGCTGTTAAATCGGCCAGTGGCAAAAGCAATACAGTTCATAGACGCTATGGTGGAGGTAAACTTAATAAGATACATTAGTCAGTTTAACACAATCCTCAATGGGGTCTAGCGAATGCTGAAAGGTGTAATGCCGTGGCGTAGTGGTTAAAGACAGTGCCTCTCATGTGGAAAACCTAAAATCGAATCTATTGAGAGCAACAACATTTATTAATTATTTCTGGTATATTCCACGATTCTCTCGTCTATTCACTTGATGAAAAAGTTAGTTATCGTCACCTTTGTTGATAGTTACTGTATAAATGTAATTCACGAATGAAAGAAAAAAGTATGTTGTTTTGCCATGAAAGAAAAAAATACGTTCTTATGCCATGAAATTAAGTAGCTTTGGCAGTCTCGCTAGCAATTGCTCAATTCTTATGACTATTCTAGTAAGTTAGTAGATACCGGTAAAGCTTATTACTGGCTAATACGCTGTTAAAACGGCCAGTGGCATACATAGATGCAATTTGTGGTGGAGGTAAACTTAGCAAGAAATGTTAGTCAGTTTAACTGTATCAATGTCATTCACGAATGGCCAATTAACTATTAAAACGGCCAGTGGCAAAAGAGGATTTGTTCAGGATATACAGATGCCTGGTGTCAGAATAGACAAGAGGCTATACTGACAGGCAGCAAATGTACATTTACGTGGTGTAGTGGTTAACAACACAGCCTTTCATCTGGGCGACCCAGGTTCAAATCTTGAGATGGCAACACTTTCTATTGCAACACTTTCTATAAATATCGTGATGAATTCCATATAATGTTTTATCTTGAAGGTAGCGCCATATTACAGCAATCTAACAAATAGTTGCCTAATCTTCTAAACAATTCCTTTCTGAAAAAGGTAGGCCTGTCGCAGAGGCGAAGCTTTAATAGGTGCGATGGCTGCGCGGCATCCATGTCAGCCAATCACAGGGGCCCCCAAGAAGTTTATCTTATGGTTGAAAAAATTATAGCAAGCATAATAAAATTATATCAGTGCATCTGGCAACCCAGTGAATCTGGCAACCCTGGGTAAAACGTCGGATTTTGTCGGCTGGTTTGCGACGGATCTGAACAGTGGAAAATTAAGTAACAAAACATAAAAATGGAACATAGATGTTTGCCACTCAGAGGAAAGAAAAGCAATACATTATAAAAATTCAATATAATGATAGGTGCCCTTGAGAAACGTCTTTAGTAAAGTTGTTGAGCAGCAGAAGCAAGAGAAAATGGATAGATCTGACGTTACAATGACAGGAGCAGCATCGCAGCTTATAGCGAAAGGGTATTACAATTATGATCCAGGTCCAAAAGCAGCTATAGCAGCAAAGTTTTGTAAATGCAGGTACGTTTTGTTGTAGCCTAATAACAAGCTTCTGTTCATCATGGTACGTGAAACGTACATCCATTTTCATCATGGTACGTGAATCGTACATACACTGATCTGATTATGCGGGCCCACCTTTGCGCGCATGATGATCACACACACAACTGAGAAGCGCAGTTGTTATTTGGGTTCAAATAACAATGTTTTTAAAACATTAAATAAAAAAATCAAACATGCAACGTGTCAATTATTTCACACACATTCTTTTTCAGTTGAAGTAATCTAAGTAATCTAAGTAAATATACATTTTTTCAAAAGTATCTGTAATCTGATTACAATATTTTAGTTTGTAAAGTTACTGTTTTTTTGTAATACGTTACATGTAATCAGTTACTTGTAATCCGTTATTCCCCAACTCTGCATATAGCATGCTCCACCCATATCCTTTGGAATGCAGCTACATGCTCTCCCATCACAGATAAGATAAAAATTTTCACGTAGAGCACCTAAAGCAGTGAAAACAGCCAGAGTTATTTTAGAGTAACTGCTGTCTCCTAATTTCTTTGTGGTTCCTGTATTATTTGCAATACAGTACGAGACATTATGCAACCCATAGACAGATATTGGTGACCACTCTTCTCGTGAGGGAGTCTTCAATGACATCATAATCAGAAACAATAGCATAGCCACATTTGGAACGAAGGTGTAACAGGAGCACGTCAGGTATTCTCAAATAATAAATCACCACAGGTGCACTTGGAGTGGAGATGATGGACGAAAGACAGAGAAAAATTTACACTGGATAGCAAATAAAATTTGATTCAAGGCACTCATGTGGACACAGGTGTTTGAAGGCTGTATAATTGCTTGTTTTAACTGTGGTATTGACACCCTGATGCGTTGTTTTCTATATGAACATTTAGCCAGTACATTAAAGGCTTTTTAATTTTAAATCCACATGAGTGCCTAGAACCAAATTTTTTATGCTATCCAGTGTTAATTTTTCTCTGTCGTTCGTTTAGCATAGCCATATTGTTCCCTACTGAGGACAACCCCTTACTAACGGACCCATCAACATAAAACACAAAATCACTATTTGGTATGGTTTGGTAAAAATCAATCTGACTTTCTCTAAACCGACAAACTCTTCTCAAACTCTCTATCCTGACATTCCAAAACCTTCGCCGTACAATGCAAATCATCCACATGCATAAACTGGGTCGAGCCACCCACTCTATTTATAGCCATATTAACCAAATCACATGAAACTGCTCTGGGTCCTGTGTTGTCTAAATCCCAAGAATTGTAATAATTCACAGGCTGCAAACTATGTTTGACTGTTTAAACAACACTCTTTTTAACTTCTATGCCCTTATCAGTACATTCTAGCATAATACATAACTGTGTCATCAGATCCCTGGCTAACAAATTTATAGGACAACAGTCTGATAACAAAAACAAGTGTTTCAGGTGGCACTGGCCCTCGTCGTCTACAACCGACAGGGGGATAGTAAATCGCTCAGTGGTCTGTCCTCCACTGCCCCGCTCCAGTATCAGCCCCCACTCCAGCACCAACTAAATATTCAACTTTCTTTGCCATTAATTGTAAGAGACAGTTTGAGCATGATCTGGTATTTTATGTTAATTGTTAATTGTTTGCATTAAATCAGTATATGCAGGGTCATGTAATGGATTGATCTCACCAATTGATGTTGCCCTTTCCGTCTCCTCTGACTGTCAATACCCCTCCTCTGGATGCCATTGCCTCCGTTTGTTCCCCTCGGGTTGTTCACGGAATTGTCGCTCTTCCGAGGACCATCTTTTCTGGCATCCTGTTCAGGACAATCCTTAACCCAATGTTCAGTCAAACCACAACGGAGGCAGCCATTGTCGTAAATGGAGCAGTTGAAAGAACCACGGCCCCTAACATGGGTCTGTCCTCTTCCCCTGGTCCGTCAGCCCCCTCGATCATAGCTATTGTAGAATCCAAGCTGGGCCATCTGGAGTTTCGTATCACATTTCCCGTTTTCTTCCTTTTTCTTGTCCTCTTGGCCCTCATAGACTCTTTCAGCAACCCTCGTCCAGGGCCACACAGAATTTCTTAACATGTTTATGTATGTCTGGGAGTAAACATGCAACCAGCTGCATCTTACACTTTTGTTCCCCGTCAGGTTTATGGCCCATGCCGCTGTGAGTCTCAAACTCCTTCTCAAGTCTGTTTTTATAGTCTGAGACTTTCTCTTCTTGTTTCTGTTTGCAGTCGGAAATTATCTCCCAGTTCATTCATCTTGGAAAAAATGCGCCTATCCGTCCACACAATGCCATAATTGTTGACCTGTAGTCTTAATTAGCATCCCAGTTGTACGACGTGTTGTTTATGGGCCAATCTTCTTTACCTCTTCTGCATTTCCACTGTAATGCCTTCATCATTACCATTTCCACTTCAGCAATATTCGGTTTATATTGTTCAAGCATCTGGAGGAATATTCGATTGAATTCCTCGCCCCCCTCTTTCTCCGGGTTGGTAGTGAGGCGGCCATGTCTTTCAGGTAAGCAGGCAACCATGGGGGATAGACAAGTATTGCCGGGGGCGTATCATTTCCTCCTGCAGCTGGATTCGCCACATCAACCATTGGGAACTGACCTTTGGATGCACGGTAGGTGTGGCGCTCCTTGTCCTACCAGCGATTGGGGAGGTCACACCCAGGTCAGCTGCGAGCGAAGGGTATAGCCGTCGGGAGGTAGTGAGACAATCCAGACATGGCATCGGCGGCACCACAACGGCTGCTGCTGCTAGTGGAACAGCACTGTAGGAATGGGGTTGGCCAGAGGGACAGTCCAAACTCCATCAACTCTACATGGAGTAGCTAAAACACATTGGTCACTAATACCTACAGTACACTACGGTGTCTAAATCCTTTATCAGTCTCTTCTTTCCACAGACCGTAAGCTTTCCAGTCTACCTTCCTCTTTCCATTTTGCAGCTTCTTTATTTCACCTCGCTCATATTCTTCCAACCTTTCCTTTAAAACATGCAGTTGTCTCTGAATAAATCTGCCATTATCTGGGAAACCCAATGATTTCCAAAGGTTCTATTGTTCACATGTCCATTCCCCACATTTATCTATCATTATTTTAGCTGGTCCGTCACGATTTTGTGGGACAAAAAGGGGTTTACTCCCGCACTTACCTATATTTAAATCCCCAGTAAAAGGAAGCAGCGAAACGCAAAATATATTTTACTTTTCAATCAATTTACGTCCACTAACACCAGTAATAAAGATATATGTTAACTCTTATCGTGCCCTAACACCGGTAACAAAAGATCTATATTACATATTACCTCAATTAACGTGCCCTAGCATACGTTACTAAACTCGCCAGTCTGTTAAGTGAGATATTTGCGGCCCTAACCGCTCTGCAGACTTTTACCTAGCAGTTCTAACTGCTGTACTGATAATAGTTTTAATCCTATTTATTTGTATTGTGTCCTTACCTCCTGAGTTCATATTTTGTCTTCAGGTTCCTGTACTGATCAGTCCCGAATATCTCCTGTTCCAGGCACCCTACGCTGACTCTAACTTAACTAGCCATCGCTTAGGGGAGAATTTAAGCTCCAGAGTCCCTATCTCTGGCCATGCACGGTTGACCTGTTTAGGAGGAGAGCACGAGACAATTAGGATAAGGATCCCGGACGAGCCCCCAAATTGTGATAGAAATCTAAAGTCAGAACTATTTAAAGGCAGGTAAAGTAGAGATCAAAATACTCTTTAACACAAATACAGTTTATTAATATTTGCAAATAGAGACATAAAGACACTAACACAAGATCAATGACAGTCGGCCTGCCGTACAGTTCAGAAACCCCTCCTTTTGAATGAGCAAGAACGTGGGACAACAACTCACAAAATAACTGACCTTTGAGCAACAGCCTAGAGCAACAGACCTTTGAGCAACAGTCTCAATCAGCCTGGTCTTGTTACTTTGATTAGTTTAGCTCTGCATTAACACATCTTGTATTTTCCTACTGTCTAAATACATGGACTCAGTACTTTATCTCCAATTTCCCACCTGATCCATGTATAACCACTGCAAACACAGTGAAATCACATGAATTAATTTCATAGTTATTCTGTTTGGGGCAAACCTGCTAGTCTGTCTTCTCTTGCAAATAATTCAGAGACTCTTGGGTGGTGTCAATATTGTCACTTAGGTCTTTTTCCAAAGGGTCTTACAGGAGCACACACATTTCCAGTATGTGTATCTAAATGCGTGTGGGAAATTAACCCACAATCATGACATTGTGACATGCTTTTACCAACTGAGCAACATAGATTAACTGTTCTAGTCCCACCATGTATTGTACAATATGTTGGGTTGGCTCTGTGCATGAGAATCGCTTGCCAAAAACCAAAACTTCCAAGAGTATCAATTCAAAGCAAAAAGGATTTGGAGCACTTAATAATATCAGAGATAATTAAAGCTCATTTTAATCTCTTGCACATGATGAGAACAAGTGACTGTCACTTCCACAGCAATCTAGGGTAGTGTTGTCATGATACCAAAATGTGGACTTCGATACTGATACCTAGTGTAGTATCGCGGTACTCGATACCTAAACTATACTAATGATTTAATTGAAATGGAGTAATTTGACAATGGTTTAGTCTTTTATTTTCAATCCGAACGTTTTACAATGTGTATAGAAATGGAAGCATAAATAAAATGAGCTTTATATAGACAGAATACTTAAAAATATACAACTGAAAATAAAATATATTTTGCAAAAAAAAAAAAATCAATCATTCATTATTTTATTCCTGGATTCATTTATGACTTTCAAACAGGATTTGTATCACACAACACACACCTGTCGCTCTTTAAAAACTTTTTATAGAAGTTTGGGTGACTGTCATTTAAATGCTTAACGATGTTCCTAGTGTTGCCTCCCTTCGCTGAACATGATTTGAAGCACTGCTTGCATATCGGTGCTTCTAAGTTTTGGGGGTCGCCTTTTTCATTGGCTAGGAAACCCAAGTAGTGCCATATCTCACTCCGAGCTCCTTGTTTATCAACAAGTTTTGGTTTTGCAGCCGCAAGTTCTCGTACCTGTAGCCATCACTCATCCATGACGAACCTCCTTTTGCCCCTTGGCTCCGGCTCAAACACACACCGGCCGCACATAGCAGAGCACAGGCGTGACGTCACACGCAGGTCCACTTTTCTTAAAGACACAGTACAGCTTTTTATCGCTGAGGTTCAATTGCCTGTTTCGGTGCATAAAAGTACCGTTTTTTCTTAATGCCAGTATAGTACCATTCTGAAAAATCCAGTACTTCGGTACGGTACCAGTACCGGTATATCGTGCAACAAAAAACTAGGGAATTCCTCAGAGTAGTCCTCGTGTCCGGTAGTGAGTGGACTTGAGTCACCGTGTTCCCTCACTTAATTTGAAAGGATATTGTAACGATTTAGGAGGCAGGACACATGCACAGGGAGAACGGAGGACATTCAATAAAAAGAACTAAGACATAACAAAACAAAAACTAAACAACAAGGCAAAACCAGAAACAATGTCACGTGGCATAACCAAACGAAGACCGACAAGACACAATAGGAAAAGAGGAACTTAAACTGGGACAGTGATGAGGGCAATGAACAACAAAACAGGTGTCGGTGATCCAAATGAGGGAGAGAGTGTGTTGGATCTCAAACCTGCCATGCCAGGACATGACAGATGGGAATTTATGATGGGAATTCCTATTAGAGATTGTGAGCTGTAGTATCTGTCAGTATTGGGAACTAACCTTTCAAATGACAGTTGGTATACGCTCTTGATAATAGTCTTCACTGAATAAAATAACAGATTGTCTCTCTAATCGATACACAATTTTAATTTGAGTTTCGAACAGCACGAAAACCACCATGTAACGAGTGGAATCTAATGAATAGACATTTGAATAGCATTTAATCATTTTTTGGGTTGAAAAATGCAGTCTGCTGTTAACTTTCAAACTTCAGAAGCTTTTGTAAACCTCATACATCTAAAATAAATGTTTATTTCCTGCATTGTAATGTATGTTTGTGACTATAATGTTTGTTTGTGCTTTTTGCCTGACTCATCATTCCCCCAAACATCTATCTCCTCTGCTTAACACACTCCACCTTCCTCTCTCTACATCATCGCAAAATGACACAAGCATATACGCACAAAGCAGTTCATTGAGTCTGCACGCGTACTTACACACACACACTGCAATGTCATTCAAGAGGGTATGCTGATAGGAGTGAGTTTTTATTATGTGTGTGTTTGATATAAAGCCAAGCCTCTATATATTATTTATGTGTCTAATGCCTATTTTTTAGGATTTGTCATTTTTTTCTCTGCTATTTTCTGATTAATTTGGACCTAAGGAAGACTAGCTGTACCTAGTGATGGCCAAATGAGGCTTCATTACCGTTCTTCTAGCAGCAGGATATTATGCTAGCAGCGCTAACTCAAATTGTCTTTTTCAAAATAAAAGCCATCATTGAAATTTATAAGGCAATATAGTTAACAATTAATCTAGTCCGTACATTTTATGTTTAATGACTCTTCCAATATTGTTCTTGTCTATTCTTGTTTACAGACTGAATTGTTAACTATATTGCCTCATAAATTTCAATTATGTCTCTTATTTTGACAAAGAAAATCTGAGTGCTGCCAGCATAATATCCTGCTGCTAAAGTAACGCTCATGATGCCTCGTTTGGCCATCACTAGCTGTACCCATGGGATGCGAATAAACAAATATACAACAGAGATCTGAAGATATTGAGTGATCTGGAGGAAAGGCTAGTAGCATTGAGGCCAACAAAACTGCAGCTGAAAACATTGTGACACAGAGGTAGGGAGTTCGTTCTCAGCCAGATCCCGGGCTGGGCCCTAAATTCTGATATCGCAGTCGGGCTGGGCTTGTAATATTGATTCTTTTAAAAATAAACGCAACAATAAATAATAATAGAAACAAGCGCTCTCTCTGTTAGCTGTAATTATGGCATGCAGTTATGGCGTGCAGCATTGTGCATATTAGACTATGTGTATCAGCTGGTGCTGTAGTTGTTACAATATTTATATTTTTATAGAGGTTTGGAAAAGTAAAAACAACCCTACATTATGGGCTCGAATTTTCAGGCACGATGACATTTTTCAGTTAGAATCCATTCTGCATTTTAACTATAGCTAATCCAGGATCAGGGGTAATTCTAGGATTTGACCTTTAGTGGGGCTCAGCCCCGAATGAAAATGTGAGATGTGAGATGATTGAGTACAAGTAATCAATCACTTATTTTACATTACCCAAAACAAAATGAAAACTGGCAAAATAATAATACGGACTAAATGTCACAAAAAAGGCACCTAAATACATCTTTCCACCCAAAGCAAACCATTCCTACAGTAAAGCACGGAGGAGGCAGAATTCTGTTGTGGGGTGTTTCTCTTCAGCAGGGACTGGAGCAGTTGTTAGGATTGAAGGGACAATGGATAGTGCAAAATACCAACAGATTCTTGAAAACCTGCAGCCCTCTGCCAGGAAGTTGAAAATGGGAAGATGGTTCAAGTTCCAACATGACAATGATCCAAAGCACACCGCCAAATCAACTGTGGCTGAAGGACAAGTAGGTGAATTTCACTGAGTGGCATAGTCATTTCCCTGACTTAAATCTCATCGAGAACCTGTGGAATGACTTGAAGGGTGCAGTCCACAAGCGATCACCATTGACTGAGCTTAATGAATATTGCTAGGAGGAAATGGCAAATATTGCAGTCTAGGAATGCAAAGTCAGTAGAGACATATTCAAAAAGACTCCACACAGGCTGTAATTCAAGCAAAAGATGGTTCCACCAAGTATTAAATCAGGGGTGTGTTCACTTATCCAAATAGGTTATTTTACATTTTGGATTTGATTTTAAAATGTTTTTTTTCATTTGGATGTTGTGGGTTATTGTTTCAGGCAATAAGGCTTTAACAAAAGGTGAACATGTTGAAAGGGGGTGGTTCATTTCGGTAACACTTTGCTTGAAGCGTAGTATCATAACATGGTCATAACTCTGTCATAGCCATTTCATAAGATGTCATGTCAGCTGACATTACATGTCATATCCTGTCATAATATGGTCACGACACTTTAATGACAAATATATTTTGATATTATTATGACCTAATACCTATGCAAGTCTGTCAAAACAAAACAAACCATTCTGCAACATCAGTCTTATATACAGTATTTTTATATTACATTTCATTATTAATGCTATAAATCAATATAATTATGCATGAAGTGATGTCAGTTATTTACCTTCCCGAGTGCTTTGTTTCTCATGACTATGATTCCAGCAGTAAATTCCAGGAGCAGGACATGACATCCTCTTTGTGACTAATGACTAACATAAGGGCATGTATATAGCTAGGTGATAGGCCTATCTGGTTCCAATGATTATGGTCATAATACTTCTTTCATATTGTCATAAACTGTATTTTGTCAGTTCAAGTAAAGTGACACAGGATGGTTATAATACAATCACAAAATTTTCATAAGCTGTATTTTGTCGGTTCAAGTAACGTTACAAGATCTGATATCCCATTCTACTTAATAGCTCAACAAGTTGGGGGAAGGGAAATATTAGCGTGCTATTAATGTGAGCAATGTAGAGGCACTGTATGTGACAAACTGTCTTTAACTGGACTACTTCGAAGCTGACTTTTTAGTTTACTCTCTCAGCTGACTTCTGCTGGGACTTATGCCCAGGTTTGAAGAAAAAAATCTATATATCATCTATGGAGAAGCAGAAATGTCTTTAGGCCATAAATAAAAACATCTGGACACTTTCAAGTGAACATTCATGAGAGACTGACAACTTTATCTTGTTAGCTATGTTGATAAGTTGCAGCGGGCTGAGTAACTAACGTTACTAGCTAGCATACAGTTAAAAGCACTAGCTTCTCTCTTGTGTGTGAAAAAAGCAATGGTAATAATGTAGCAATGATCAGTCAACACCTATTCTCTAACATTAGAGACTACCTGTCTGGATTTGGATATTAGCTTACATGTGTGACATTCACGTTCACTGACTTTGTGCCATGTCAGCACCGCGCTCTGTGTGGTTGAGTGGATGATGGCAAAGATCTTCTATAATCAAGATACTCCACTGCACCTCAATTTCAGTCACGCTCTGTACAAAAGATGTATGTATATAGCATACATCTTTTGCTCGAACGATATTGCCATACAGTGAATTAAAAAATGCAGAAGTTTGGGCCCTAATAAATTACAGTACATTTTGTACTGACTAAGTGTGACGAAAATTCCTATTTAAAAAACCACAGAGTGTAGTATATCTTATTGCTATGGAGTGTCTTAATACTATAGACTTTCTTTTATGATAGCAGATTCTGGTTGTTTACTGCTGCCTCTCTTGTCAGTCAATCACGCCCTTACACTTTGGAGGATGGATCACAAAATGTGAGGGGCTTAATGGGATTTCAGAAAAGAATGACTTAACATTTTCAGGGGGGCTGAGATGAAAAAAACATAGGGTCTAAAATCTCTAATGTCTAGGCTATAGGCTATACCTTTTATTATTTCCACTTTTATTTTGTCAGTTGTTTGTCTTTGGGACAAAAATGCACTCAATCTACTTTTTAATCTGCATTTTGAATGGGGAAAGTCATGTTTTATTCTGAAGGCACAGGAGGGTGATGTGAAAATATATTTTGCATGGGGTTGGGTCAACCATTTTCATATTTTCATGGAGCTTTATCCTCCGGATACCCCTTATCAGATGTATTATAAGATTTTTTTTGGAAGTATAATATTACTTTTAATGATAGAACAGCAGAAAGGAGAGACTAAGGAGACAAGTAATACAGGAAGACACAGAGGAAGGAACTAACAGTCGGCCGAGCCAGGGCTCAAACCCCCGTCACCAGGTAGCTTGTGGTCCAAAGTTGGTGAGCTTAGAGTGTTACACGAGACACAAAAAAAATATTTTCTTTAATTGGTCCCACTGGGGATTGAAAACACAACCCTGGCATTGTGAGCACCATGCCATACCAAAAGGCAAAGTTGATCCTAAAACAGCACTCCAATTCTGTGATTGATGAGGGTTCATATGTTTTTTTTCCTATGATAGGAATGGGGGAGTTGAATCTTCCATACTGTTGTGATTTGAATTGTATTTGTCACCCACTCACTCAAGTCAAATTAGAACAAATGTACTGCCCAAATTAAAAATCAAATCAATTTGAGTGGAGAAAATAACTCCTAAACTAAGGATACATTCCTAATTTAATAATATAAATTTTCCTTTCTGGTGTACTACTTTGGCCTGAGCTATATGGACCATATGTTTATGGTTTAGGCTGTTTTATAAGGCCATTAGGGAACGATTCAAAGGGTAATTAATATAATAGTTAGTGGTAGGAAAATAGTGGAGACTTGATGCTGCCACCACCATGCTTCACTGTGGGTATGGTGTTCTTTGGGTGATGTGCAGTGTTGTTTTTGCGCCAAACATACCTTTTGGAATTATGGCCAAAAAGTTCAACCTTGGTTTCATCAGACCATAACACATTTTCCCACGTGCTTTTGGGGGACTTGATGTTTGTTTTTGTGAACTTCAGCCGGGCTTGGATGTTTATCTTTGTAAGAAAAGGCTTCCGTCTTGCCACCCTACCCCATAGCCCATTCATATGAAGAATACGGGAGATTGTTGTCACATGTAGCACACAGCCAGTACTTGACCGAAATTCCTGCAGTTCCTTTAATGTTGCTGTAGGCCCCTTGGAAGCCTCCCTGACCAGTGTTCTTCTCGTCTTTTCATCAATTTTGGAGGGACGTCCAGTTCTTGGTCTCTATTGTGCCATATTTTATCTTTGTCTCATTCTTTTAAATCACAAAAACCTGGCATTCTAACAGGGGTGTATAGACCACACACACACCTGACTTATGTAACATAATTACACAGTTGTGATAATTAGCAATTATACATGGAACGGATGCCAAATTGCCTTCCTTTCTTAAATCTTACATTTGCATAAAAATAGATATTTTCATTGAAAAACACATGAATACTGGGCCGCATTAAACCCAATGACTGTGAAGCGCACAGGTACTGTCACTGTGGTCTCTGCATGCTCTTACCAGTGGTAAGAGATGAAAATAGGCTCTAATGTTGACTTCTAGGCTCTAAACCTGATTTCTTATGTTGGTATCTCAGTTGACATCCTATCCACTTGAGTGAACCACTTTTGACCAGCACTCTACAGACAGACAGAGAGAGAGAGAAAGAGAGGGTTGAGAGTAAGAGGACCAATATCATAACCCGACACCACATCATGTGCAGCCACCGTACCATTGTTTTCATTTTTCTAATGAAAGTCATGAGCCATTGCGCACACTCATGCAACATGTATACTTACCCCCATGTATGTCACTCACCTCCTCCAACTCACGCACTACT
This sequence comes from Esox masquinongy, assembly GCA_016801175.1. NCBI lineage: Eukaryota > Metazoa > Chordata > Actinopteri > Esociformes > Esocidae > Esox > Esox masquinongy. The sequence goes on along the minus strand of JACXGI010014955.1, from coordinate 598 downwards.
GCACACGGACACACATTCCTTTTGTGAATTGGTGAAAGCCGTGTTAATGAACCCCTCCACTGAAGTAGTCCTTAGATAAGCTGTGTGTGTGTTCTCCCCCTCACTCCACTCCTTATAAGCACCCCATTAGAACCAATTAGCCCAGCTTTTTGAGCCTATCTCTCACACATACACACACACACACACACACACAAAATACGCGTATCTCATATGATCATATGATCACTATCCGTACCATCAAATTTGGGCCTGAAACCCAACTCCCTAAGAAGGCCGAAATTTAGGAAGAAACCTAGAGAGGACCCAGGCTCAGAGGGGTGACCAGTCCTCTTCTGGCTGTGCCGGGTGAACATATTAAGAGTACAAATTGTAATAATTAATAAATGCATGTGGGCTGACTCCAGAGTCTATTTAAACTTAGTCCAGGTCGGAAGCATGACCAGATGGACAAGGACAGGGACAACACGGGGAGGGGGAGGTGTCAGCACAGTGGCAGCTGAAATCGTCAGGTATCGTCTTGATCTGCAACACAACCAGGAGGACTTTGGACCGGGACAGCAACGGGTCTTTCAAGCCTGGTACTCCTCAGGTGTGGGCC
>JACXGI010014954.1:0-18180 GCA_016801175.1 Esox masquinongy | reverse complement strand
TTGACCTCTGCCATGTAAGTTCCAAATCAGTACAAACCACTAAGCGAATAAAGTCTGTTTGTTTGAATTACCAATTCATTGATTTATTTGTGTCTTTGAGTATTTCAGTCACAATTCTAACCAGACTAAGAATCATATGCAGTGATTAGAATCATCCCTCCCTCCGCCTCTCCACATAAAGCTCCCTAACAATTTAAACGCTAAGTGAAAGTTTTCCACATGTAGTGAAAGTTAGTGAAAATACCCTCTGAATATGGGAAACACAAGAATATATGCAAATGTTTTTAAGAAAATTTTACCAAAACAACCCAATTGTCCCTTTAACACACAGCCATGGATGCTAGATATTAAGCAGTTGAGTGATGCGGATTCTACATTAAAATGTATAATAAATTATAATGAACTTACATTACACATTATAGGGCAGTCACGTTAGCTCCTCATTAATATTAGGAATATTAAAAATATACATTAACCTGAATGTCTGTGAATGAGCATAAGGATGCATTTACCCACAGTAACTGAATGTCTAATAGTAGAACAATGCTAACACTAAACTGTAGACAGTAAATCTACAGGCTACAAATGGTGTTGCCTAAAGAAACGCTTGGAAAAGTGTTTATGTCAGTTTGTTCGATGTGGCAGTACTCTGTAGGGATGTCTCCCTAGTAGACACATCCAGTGGGGAGATATTTCTATTTGATCTGCCAGTGTCTGTCTCCCAATACCGTCTGCATCCTCCAAAAGCCCCACATGCTCATCCGATGTGTCCAACTCAACCGTTCCTTCACCCTGAACACCTCCCGCTCCAGTTCCCCCCTGCCCAAAGCATGGACTCCAGCTCCCAGCACTGGTTGGGCTCCAGCAGAAACCCCCAGCGGGACTCTGAGGACAGGTAGCGGCGGAGCCCAGATTCCTGAAAATATTATATATAGTGCCAGTGAAGTGTCACTGTCACTTTAAGAATTCCTGCAACAACATTATCAAATAAAAATATATGGTATCTGTAGAATTTATTTAACATTTTCTTGTGAGTGTATGCCTACAAGACAGAAACACTATGAAGGAAAGAAAAGCAAATGAATTCGGGTGTAATTGTGGTATGCACAGGGGGATAAGCAACGGACTGAAGTGTCAAAGTTAGGGAGACACCTCTGTAAATCATGAGAAGATCCTTACTGCTGCTCATCTGAGATACGGCTGTATGTTCTCCATCGGTGTGTGGCAGAGTCGCCCCCTGTTGGTCAGAACACTCCATCGCATGTTGAGCTAACGATAAAAAAGTGAAACATGTCATGTGACATTTCGGCTCAACGTTTTATGCAAGTAGGCTACTAATTGCTCAATGTTGGGACTTGTGAAACTCCAATGTTTAGTTTACAGGAAATGAGTAACATTCCTGAACAACAGCTGTACAGCCTTTCCATTTGTAGCAGAACGCACAAAGTGGTGAATGACTTATTTTCACTTTATGTACAATGTATAGAATGTATAGAATTCTGTCTCCCACAATGTATAGAATTGTAATGCTAAACAATAAAATATTCACTCTCCAAATTCTGCTACTAAAAAAGAGAATCCTGATTTGGATTAGCATTTGTATACATTTACCACTTTTGAGCTAAACCTAGGTTTAAAGACACAGCTTAGTCATATTAGCTGTAAAATTCTTCCTTCCTTCCTCCCTCCTTTAGAATGGATAACCCCTCCTACAAGTTGATACAACTGTTCCCCAATCTCACCCCACAGATTGTGACAGCAGCATGGCTCAAAACAGAAACTACTCTTCCTGGGGTCTGCACGAAACATCACTAAAGAAGTAGAAACAACATTGCAATCCATTTCTACTGACATCACGCAAAAACTAGGCACGACAAAAAATAGCATCAACAGACAATACAACAAAAACAGCGAAATACTTAATACAATCTTTGCTTGAAATTAAGTTATTTTGTCTGAGCAGTTTCTCAAAATGCTGCGCGGCTTCTCCACGTCCTTATCTTTCAATAGATGCCTCAGTGTTTTGGTATGCCTCCATATAACGACCTTGCTACTCCAACTTCACTGCTGGGTTTTCGCTGCGGTCTAGACTCCCTTGAGAAAAAGTACTGCAGTTCATTGCGCACGCTCACATGACCCTGCTCCAATTAAAAATGCGTGTTAATTGGTAGTCGTCTCTCTTCAATAAATCAATACACCATTCGTTGGAAAATATGAATTCTCCCAAGGTCTGTTAAAAAAAATGACAATTTTCAGAAACAGTATTAAATTATATCGAAACAGGCAACTGTAAGTAGTCTGTCAGTACGACTCCACTCCACCTCAGACTCATTTTCTAATAGAACATCTTTCAAGGAATCTTTACATGTGCTGACAGGTCCAAACGTCTGTACAGTTTGCATACCCTTGGAGAATTGGTAATATATGGTCCATTTTTAAAGAAAACATGAGTGAGCAGGGTGAGTAAAACATGAGTAAAACATGTTTCTTTTATTTCTTATGGGATTCGTATTAAACTGTATATCATAACAGAATGGCACAATCATAAAACAAAACATGGCAACAAAGAAAAAAATGAACTGACCCCTGTTCAAAAGTCTGCATACCCTTAGTTCTTAATACTTTTTATTGCCCCCTTTAGCATCAATGACAGCGTGCAGTCTTTTGTAATAGTTGTCTATGAGGCCCCAAATTCTTGCAGGTGGTATAGCTGCCCATTCGTCTTGGCAAAATGCCTCCAGGTCATGCAAAGTCTTTGGTCGTCTTGCATAAAACCGCATGTTTGAGATCTCCCCAGAGTGCCTCAATGATATTAAGGTCAGGAGACTGTGATGGCCACTCCAGAACCTTCAACGTTTTCTACTGTAACCAATGGAGGGTCAACTTGTCCTTGTGCTTAGGGTCATTGTCGTGCTGGAAAGTCCAAGAGCGTCCCATGCGCAGCTTTGGTGCAAAATAATGCACATTTTCTGCCAGTATTTCCTGATAACATGCTGCATTCATCTTGCCCTCAATTTTCACAAGATTCCCCGTGCCTTTAGAGCTCACACACCTCGAAAACATCAGTGAGCCATCACCATGCTTCACAGTGGGGATGGTATTCTGTTCACTATAGGCCTTGTTGACCCCTCTCCAAACATAGCGCTAATGGTTGTGACCATAAAGCTCTATTCTGGTCTCGTCACTCCAATTTACAGTGCGCCAGAAGCTGTGAGTGTCACGCCTCCACCTCCGCGCGCGCAGGGGCGGGCACGCGCGCTCCTAAGCTTCAGACGCGCACCTGTTCCCAATCACCACTCACGCACCTGTTCCTAATCTCCTCATTACCAGCAGTATATATGCACCTCCCTGCCACTTCTTCCCTGCCGGATCAATGGTTTATGCTCGCATACCACATCTCGCACTCTACTCGAACAGACTTCCTGTGTACCGACCGATCGCCCGTTCCCGACCATTCTGCCTGAGCTCTGCCTGTACGTCTGTTCTCCGCCGGAATTACGACCTCTCGCCTGTCCCCGACTATTCTGCCCGCTCCCTGATTGTACTGCTGCCGCCCGCACGTTCTCCGACCATCTGTCCGTCCCTGACTACTCTGCCTGCTGCTCCTCTGTACTTTCGCCACCGGTTAGTAGGACGCCTCGCAGTCCGTCCCCGACGGTTCCCTTTCTCTCCTTCCCAGTCCGCGCTTGGGTCCTTACCTGCTGTCCTGACAGATTTGATCCGGCCAATTATGGACCCAGCGGATTTGGATGCCGTGCGTCAAGCAGTTTCCTCCCAGGGCGCCGTTTTGGGACAACACAAGACGGCACTCCAGGAGATCATGAGCACCTTACAGGCTCTTTCCGTCAGCATCTCCGCGATCCAGAATCAACTGAGTGCTCCAGCCGCCTCCTCCTCTGTCTCGCCCCCTACTCCATCGGTGCCAGCCCCACCGGAGCCCCGAACTGCGCCCTCTCTGGATCGCGAGCCCTGGGTACCCACGCCCGAGAGGTACGACGGGGATTTGGGGTTATGTCGGTCCTTCCTGCTCCAATGTGGCTTGGTGTTCGCCCAGCAGCCCAGGACCTACGCCACCGATAGCGCTAAGATAGCGTACATGGTTGGATTGCTTCGTAGACCCGCCCTGGAGTGGGCCTCAGCTCTTTGGGAATGACAAGATCCAATCATTCATTCATACGATGCCTTCACCGGCGAGATGCGGAAACTATTCGACCACCCGGTTCGGGGAAGAGACGCTTCGGTCCGGATGTTCGGTTTGCGCCAGGGAAAGCGCAGCGTGGCCAAATATACCATAGAGTTCTGCACGCTGGCGGCTGAGAGCGGCTGAGAGCGGCTGGAACGGCGAAGCCCTGCAAGCAGCCTTCGTGAATGGATTCAGCGAAGACTTGAAAGATGAGCTGGTTTCCTACCCCGAGCCTGATAGCCTGGATGGATTGATAGCCCTGACTATCCGGATCGACAACCGAGCTCGGGAGCGCAAGAGGGAGAGACACCGGGGCTCGTTCCCGTCTCCATCTATGACAACACCGACCGAGACTGGACCGGCTTTTCCTAACCCCGCACCATTCGCGCCCCGAGGAGCAGAGTGCGGCCCAAGAAACCCTGACCCTGAACCGATGCAGGTGGGTCGACTCCGACTAGACGGGGCCGAACGTCAACGGAGAAGGGAGAGCAACAGCTGCCTTTATTGTGGTCTCCATGGCCACTATGTTGCCACCTGCCCCCAGAAGACGGGAAAAGGACGGGCTCGTTAGACGCTGGGGAACGACTAACGGGCCAACCCTCCGATGTCCCCAGCTGCCGGAATCCGTTTTACGCCACTCTCTGTCACAATGGTCTACGGCTTAGGGTGCAGGTACTGATCGACTCCGGGGCAGACGACAACTTTCTGGACTCTAACCTTGCCACCCAGCTGGGGCTCTCCACCGAATTACTCCCGGAAGCCGTCGAAGCAGTGGCTTTGGACAGCAGACGTTTGGCAAGGGTTACATCCCGTACCGCACCTGTCCGCCTGCAAATGTCTGGTAACCATTCTGAGACCCTACGTCTGCTGATCACACGTTCCCCCCACGTCCCACTGGTCCTAGGACATCCCTGGCTGGTCAGGCATAACCCGGTCATCGATTGATCCACTGGCAGAATACTCCGCTGGAGTTCGACCTGCCAATCGGATTGTTTGCAAGCGGCCTACCTACCAACCACGCCTGACCAAAGCCCCGACGTTCAGCCAGCTGATCTAACAGGAGTGCCCTCTGTGTATCACGATATCGGGGACGTATTCAACAAACGCGGCGAGCAATCGCTCCCTCCTCACAGACCATACGATTGCGCCATCGAGCAGCTACTCGGGTCCACTTTTCCCACGGGCCGTCTGTACAGCCTGTCCAAGCCTGAGAGAGAGGCCATGGAGAAGTATATTCGGGAATCCCTAGATTCGGGATGTATTCGGCCGTCGTCCTCGCCCCTGGCTGCTGGTTTTTTCTTTGTGGGGAAGAAGGACGGCACCCTCCGCCCGTGCATTGACTATCGCGGGCTCAACAACATCACTGTCAAGAATAAGTACCCTCTCCCTCTGATGAACTCTGCGTTCGACTCCCTGCAAGGGGCATCTATATTTACCAAACTTGACCTCCGCAATGCGTACCACCTCGTGAAGATACGGGAGGGACATGAGTGGTTAACGGGGTTCAACACACCCATGGGGCACTTTGAATATCTGGTTATGCCGTTCGGCCTTACGAACGCGCCAGCGGTTTTCCAACATTTTATTAACGATGTCTTGGGGGATATGATCAGGCGTTTTGATCAGGCGTTCTACCTGGACGATATTCTGATTTTCTCCCGAGATCCGTCCGAACACGTGCAGCACGTTCGACAGGTTCTCCTCCGCCTCTTGGAAAACCGTCTTTATGTCAAGGCAGAGAAATGCGAGTTCCACGCCTCCACCGTCTCCTTCCTTGGTTATATTGTCTCGGCGGGGCAGGTCCGAATGGACCCATCTAAAGTGGAGGCGGTTGTGGGGTGGCCGACTCCGTGTACCCGTAGGGATCTGCAGAGATTTCTGGGCTTTGCTAATTTCTATCGGCGGTTCATCCGTAATTACAGTCGGGTGGCTGCTCCCTTGACCGCCCTGACCTCGTGCACCCTGCCCTTCGTCTGGACCCCGGAGGCAGAGGAGGCCTCTGATCTACCATTACGCACCGACTCACGCAAGCTGTCCCCCAGGTTCATCGGTCCCTACATTATTGATCGGATCATCAATCTGGTCGTGGTCCGCCTCAAGCTGCCTCCGTCCCTCAAGGTCCATCCCTCCTTTCACGTCTCCTGCCTGAAACCCGTTAGTCACAGCGCTCTCCTTCCTCCTCCTCCTCGTCCGCCCCCTCCTCGGATAATCGACGGCGTACACGATCCGCCGAATCCTGGACTCCAGGCGTCGGGGTCGCGGGTCCCAATACCTGGTGGACTGTGAGGGGTATGGGCCCGAGGAACGCTGCTGGGTCCCCCGGCGCCAGATCCTAGATCCCTCGGTGCTCCGGGCACCCGCCTGGGGGCGTCCGTCGGGGGGGGGGTACTGTCACGCCTGTGAGTGTCACGCCTCCACCTCCGCGCGCGCGCAGGAGCAGGCGCGCGCGCTCCTAAGCTTCAGACGCGCACCTGTTCCCAATCACCACTCACACACCTGTTCCTAATCTCCTCATTACCAGCAGTATATATGCACCTCCCTGCCACTTCTTCCCTGCCGGATCAATGGTTTATGCTCGCATACCACATCTCGCACTCTACTCGACCAGACTTCCCGTGTACCGACCGATCGCCCGTTCCCGACCATTCTGCCTGAGCTCTGCCTGTACATCTGTTCTCCGCCGGAATTACGACCTCTCGCCTGTCCCCGACTATTCTGCCCGCTCCCTGATTGTACTGCTGCCGCCCGCACGTTCTCCGACCATCTGCCCGTCCCTGACTACTCTGCCTGCTGCTCCTCTGTACTTTCGCCACTGGTTAGTAGGACGCCTCGCAGTCCGTCCCCGACGGTTCCCTTTCTCTCCTTCCCAGTCCGCGCTTGGGTCCTTACCTGCTGTCCTGACAGTGAGGCGTGTCAAGGTGTTGTCTGGCAAATTGTAACCAGGCTTTTTTGTAGCAACTCGGCCATGCAGCTCATTTTTGTTCAAGAACTGTCGTATTGTGTTCCTTGAAACAATCACATCGTCTTTTCTAGAGCAGCCTGTATTTCTCCTGTGGTTACATGTGGATTTTTCTTTCTATCCCAAACAATTATTCTGTCAGTTTTGGTTGAAATCTTTCTTGGTCTACCTGACCTTGGCTTGGTATCAAGAGATTCCAGAATTTTCCACTTCTTAATGAGTGATTGAACAGTACTGACTGGCATTTGCAAGGCTTTGGATATCTTTTCATATCCTTTTCCATCTTTATAAAGTTCCACAGGTCTTTTGACAGTTCTTTTCTGCTACCCATGGCTCAGTATCTTGCCTGCTCAGTGCATCCACGTGTGAGCTAACAAACTCATTTAATATTTATACACAGACATAATTGCAATTTAAAAAGCCACAGGTGTGGGAAATTAACCTTTAATTGCCATTTTAACCTGTGTGTGTCACCATGTGTCCGTAACAAGGCCAAACATTCAAGGGTATGTAAACTTTTGATCAGGGCCATTTGGGTGATTTTTGTTATCATTATGATTTAAAAAGGAGCCAAACAACTATGTGATAATAAATGGCTTCATATGATCTTTATCCTTAAATAAAAGACAGTTTTTTCATGTATATATAGAAGGAATGTATATAGAAGGTTTATATTTATATATATATATATATATATACACCGATCAGCCATAACATTATGACCACCTGCTTAATATTGTGTAGGTCGCCCTTTTGGCGCCAAAACATCCCTGACCCGTTGAGGCATGGACTCCACTAGACCTCTGAAGGTGACCTGTGGTATCTGGCACCGAGATGTTAGCACCAGATCCTTTAAGTCCTGTATGCCCATTCGTGGATCGGACTTGGCCTCCATGGATCGAACGTTTGTCCAGCACATCCCACGGATGCGCGATTGGATTGTGATCCGGGGAATTTGGAGGCCAAGTCAACACTTTGAACTCGTTGTTGTGTTCCTCAAAACATTCCTGAACCATTTTTGCTTTGTGGCCGGGCGGATTATCCTGCTGAAAGAGGCCCATACCATCAGGGAATACCGCTGCCATGAAAGGGTGCACATGGTCTGGAACAATGCTTAGGTAGGTGTCATTGGCCACCTATATTTTATATATATTTTCCCTGGCGCAACGAAGGGTAAAATGCCTCACCCACGGAAACGATGCCAATTGGCCCAGTTGATATTTGAACCAGGAACCCTCCAATTACAAGCCTGACTCCCTAACCACTGAGCCAATGACACCCATTTGAGTCTTGATCTATTGTCTTGCTACAGGTTTGCTAGAATATTTACTATTTGCAGCAAGTTCGCCGCAAATTTATATTTGTTTCTTCTTGTTACCAGAAGTTTTGTTTAAGTTCCCTTACAAAAACAAAATGTTTGCATCAGATTTGCAGCAAACTTGTGGCTGATTTGCAGCAAAGAAATTAGTTGGCCAAAACATTTTGCCACAAGTTTGCCAATGTTGGGCACTAGTGGCAAACTTCCAGCAACATTCTGGCAATAGTGAGAAGTTTGCCACTACTGGCAAACATGTTCACTGCTGGTTCGCCACAAGTTGCAAATGCCAAAGTGAACATGTCTGGGCTATTCCTTCGTTATGTGTTCATCAATTAAGCAGGGAACAGGTCTGGAGTTAATTCCAGGTGTGGCATTCCCATTTGGAAGCTGTTGCTTTGAACCCACAACATGCGGTCAAAGGAGCTCTAATTGCAAGTGAAACAGGCCATCCTTAGCCTGCAATTAAAAAAAAAAAAAATCCATCAGAGAGATAGCAGGAACTTTAGGAGTTGGCAAATCAATCGTTTGGTACATTCTGAGAAAAAAAACAATGCACTGGTGAGCTCTGCAACACAAAAAGGTCCATGGAAGACAACAGTGGTGGATGATCGTAGGATCCATTCCATGGTAAAGAAAAACACCTTCACAACATCCAGCCAAGTGAAGAACACTCTCCAGGAGGTAGGCATATCATTATCCAAGTCTACATTAAAGTGAAGACTTCATGAGTGCAAATACAGAGGGTTCACCACAAAGTGCAAACCATTCATAAGCCTCAACAATAGAAAGGCCAGATTAGACTTTGCTAAAAAAACACCTAAAAAAGCAAAGCCTAGTTCTGGAACAGCATTCTTTGGACAGATGAAACTAAGATCAACCTGTACCAGAATGATAGTAAGAAAAAAGTATAGAGAAGGCTTGGACAGCTCATGATCCGAAGCATAACACTTCATCTGTAAAACACAGAGGAGGCAGAGTGATGGCATGGCCATGCATGGCCTCCAATGGCACTGGGTCACTAGTGTTTATTGATGATGTGACAGAAAACGGAAGCAGCCGGATGAATTCTGAAGTTTATAGGGATATATTGTCTGCTCAGATTCAGCCATAATCAGCGAAGTTGATTAGATGGCGCTTCACCTTACAGATGGACAATCACTCAAAACATACTGCAAAAGCAACCCAGGAGTATTTTAAGGCAAAGAAGTGTAAAATATTCTGCAATGGCTGAGTCAATCACCTGATCTCAACCTGATCAAGCATGCATTTTGCTTGCTGAAGAAAACTTAAGGCAGAAAGACCCAGGAACAAACCACAACTGAAGATCGCTGCAGTAAAGGCCTGGCAAAGCATCACAAAGGAGGAAACCCAGTGTTTGGTGATGTCCATGCATTCCAGACTTCAAGCAGTCATTGCCTGCAAAGAATTCTTGACAAATTATTAAAAATGAACATTTATTTATTATTGTGTTAATTTGTCCAATTACATTTGAGCCCCTGATATAAGGGGACTGTGTATGAAAATGGTAGCAATTCCTAAATGTTTCATACAATATTTTTGTTCAACCCCTTGAATTAAAGCTGAAAGTCTGCACTTCAATTGCATCTTGGTTGTTTCATTTCAAAACCATTGTGGTGGCGTACAGAGCCAGAATTATGAAAACTGTCAGTGTCCAAATATTTCCGGACCTAACCTTATTTCATACAAATAATTGGGTGTTTGGCTGTATAATAAACTATCCTTTAAAACCCACGCTACTGACTTGGTAAAAAACATTGAAGATCAGAATTGGGTTTCTTTACAGAAATAAAGCATGCTTGTCATGTTGACAGAAAGGAAGTTGTTCGGGCTACATTTATGCCTGTGCTAGACTATCGTTATATACTATATGCACGCTTCAGCTTCTGTTTTGAAAAGTCTTGACTCAGTCTATCATGCGGCTGTGTGTTTTATTACTGATGCAGGCTTTTGTACACATTGTCTTTTATACACTACTGTGGGTTGGGACTCCTTGTCGTCCAGAAGAGCCAGACATTGGATGTTTTTTGTTTATAAAGCCATCCTACAAAAACTTAAACTTAAATAATCTAAATTTATTAGAGAATTAACTCATATCACATTTGCTCTCAAGAGTGGCTACTTCTCGAGGTACCTTGGGCTCAGTCTAAGAATGGTTCAACTTTGTTTACCTTCAATGCCCCGTAATCCTGGAATGTTCTACAGGATGACCTTAGTTTGAAGGACCTTGTGTCCATAGCACAGTTTAAATGTTGTTTGACGGCCCACTTTCCAGTGAATTGTACTTGCTATGTTTAATTGTTTTAGATCTTAATGTTTTATGCTTGTCACATGTTTCAAAAATGTATTTTATATTTATTTGTTTTATTATTACTGTAATACATGGAACCACTATAAATGAGACCAAGATCTCAGTTGGTTTTCCCTGTATAAATAAAATAAATACATTTGTTTAAATATTTAAGAATACTGATGTGCATGGCTGGAGGACATGGGCTGTACAATACCAGAACATCACCAGTCTGGCTGATACAGTCCAGATATCAGTGATACATCAAACTTGTTCATGTAATTGATGCAATCCCTTTATTGTTTTAAAATTGATTGCTAAAGTAAATTTCAATAAGTTACAGTAAAACCACAATAACCAAATGTTGCATTCTCCAACATTGGCCAATGGACTTAAGGATTCTCAGTCTGGAAAAAAATAATTTAAAAACAAAAAGGAAAAGAACACTGAATCATAGCATCCCACATTTACTTTAGGCACATAACATCCAATCCATCTCTGAAGCTAGAGGATCAATGCTTTTTGATGACATCTTAAATTAATCAAACTTAACTGAGCAGAAAATTAGTACAGTGAAGGTGGAGTGGAATAAGCATGAATTAGAGCATAAAGTGTTTTTTAAAAAATCCTGAAGGCCTAGCTACATTTTGTCTACCCAGAGACCACCGAAGAAGAATTCACATTGGATATTATAGATATTACGAATGAAAGGAAAACCAACAATGTCGGGTGCTGGGCCACCACAAGCTGCGAGAACAGATTCTACGCCTTGGCATATACTTTGAGTCTCTGGAACTCTGGAGGGAGAGATCCCACTTTTCCAAAAGATATTCCCTCATTTGGTGTTTTGATGATGGTGGTTGAGTGCGCTGTCTAAAACCTTGGTCTAAAATCTCCCGTAAGTGTTGAAATGGGTTGAGATCTGTTGGCAGTGAAGGCCATAGCATATGATTTACATAATTTTAAAACTCATCAAACCACTCAATGACCATCCAGGAAGATGACTCCCATCACCTTCAGGATAGAAATGTTTCACCATAGGATAAAGGTGATCCCTCAGAATCACTTTGTAATGATTTGCAGTGACCCTTCCCTCTAAGGGGACCAGTGGATCCAAACCATGCCTAGAAAATGCCTCCTCCAACATAACAGGGCCCCCGGACCCCCTCACTATAGAGGTCAACCATTCAGACCTGTACTGTTCTCTTGGTGTATGCCACACTTGCACTCTCCCACTTGGCAGGCACGTGAACAGGTAAGGCACATGCCCCTTTGCTATCTAGTGCCCTTTCCAGTTGACAAGTGCCTGTCCGCCTTGTTGACGTGCGTCGCACCCCAATGGGCATGCGTCGTCCGTCTATTTAACGTGCGTTACTCACTCCCACGGGCATGCGTCGTACGTCTATTTAACGTGCGTTACTCATTCCCTCGGGCATGCGTCGTACGTCTATTTAACGTGCGTTACTCATTCCCTCGGGCATGCGTCGTACGTCTATTTAACGTGCATTACTCATTCCCACGGGCATGCGTCGTCCGTCTATTTAACGTGCGTTACTCATTCCCACGGGCATGCGTCGTCCGTCTATTTAACGTGTGTTACTCACTCCCACGGGCATGCGTCGTACGTCTATTTAACGTGCGTTACTCACTCCCACGGGCATGCGTCGTACGTCTATTTAACGTGTGTTACTCATTCCCACGGGCATGCGTCGTACGTCTATTTAACGTGCGTTACTCACTCCCACGTGCATGCATCGTACGTCTATTTAACGTGTGTTACTCACTCCCACGGGCATGCGTCATACGTTTTTTTACGCGTCACTCACTCCAACGCATCGTCCGTCCGTGTGAGACGACAGCTCTGCTCATTTTTTCAGATTCAGCACATGCCCCTCGGAAGGTCTGTGTGCAGTACTGCACTTGGTGAAATATGACTCATCAGACCATCGCTTTTTTCCACATCTCTGTACACCAGTGCCTTTGGTTTTGCACCGCTGAACTCTCAAATGTTGATTTATCTTTGTAATGAGGGGTTCATGCGCTGGAACCCTACTATAATATCCCTCTCTGTGCAGTTCCCAAGGGCGGTCCTTGCTGACACAGTCTGATCAAGAGTTACACTTCTGTTTTTCCTTACACATTACACTAATGCACGAGCATTACTGTCATCGAATGCATGCTTTTGACCACAATTTCCGAGCCTATTTACTGATGTCTTTACTATAGGTCTAAATGTAGACGTGACTTTAATAACAGCCAGTTGAGAAGCCTCTGTGACTGAAACTGCTGCCATCCCTACTCATTAAAGGTTATTATTTACTTCATGAAGCTGGTTGAGAGAATGCCAAGAGTGTGCAAAGCTGTCATCAAGGTGAAGGGTGGCTACTTTGAAATATCTAAAATGTAAAAGTATTTTGATTTGTTGAACACTTATTAGTGTAGCAGTTCAGACAGAATACCTGAGTGGTCATTGGTCAGCGATGTATCAGCTGACACCAGATATCTCTCCTATCACAATATCAGATTTCATACTGACTATGTCATCATCCGGTTACTCATTCAGTCTGATGTGCGGATCTTACTAGCATGCAGGTGTGAACCCACCCACCAACTCTGCCTCCACCTGTTTGGTTTTGTGTTTCCATTTCATGAGGGGGATCGGTACTGCTTACCTTGCTCACTGTCTATGGGGATTTCTATTAATGATATTATGGTGTTGATATTGTTATAAGTATCATATACACAATCATGTGATGGCAGTAAGTTACCCTAGTGGAGCAGAACCTAACGTCAAGAACTGCATACTTTTATTGTTGTGAATGTTTCTAATTGTCATGGTGCGAGAGGCAGGACACAGGCGCAGAGTGGTGGTTCAAATCCATTCTTTTAATTTGGCTCAACAGACACAAAACAAAGAAGCAACAGTGACAAACTGCGCTGGGCGTTAATAGGAGGGTTCTCCTCCTCGGTGTCACTGTCTGGCCAACCGAGGAGTTCCCCTACCGTCCATCTCTGCTGCGTCCCTGGGTGGTGGATTAATCTGTCACATTCAAGGAGGCAGGACACAGGCGCAGATTGGTAGCAAGACATCTTTTTAATAGTGGCTTGCAGAAATAACAAAACAAAGGAGAGCTCTGACTGTGACTGAACAACACACAAGGCATTAACAATAATCCGCACAGTGGTGTGGACAAACTTAACTAATATAGGGTCCCCAATTAGAGGCAACGATGTACAGCTGCCTCTACTTGGCAGTTTGAACGAAGACATTTTAAGATCTGATGCGAAAATCCATTTAATGATTTAAGCATCCACATTTACCAAATTTGAATCCATTTTTTTCATATGATTGAATTTAGTTTTTTCATACCATATGAATACGAATATTTTTTGTTAACCTTGCTTATATTTTTATTTTCAAAAAATATTTCAGTTACGTTTTTCTTTTCTTACGGTCAATACGTTTGAGCTCAATTCGGCTCCATACAGGTCTCCTTTATAGCTCAGTCATGTATCCCCATATAAAAACACACAGTAAAAACTATCACAATTAACAATAAAAAGTTAATTCATCAGACATTCAAAATATCACAAATCAATAAATTATCTAAAGCAATTATAAGCAATTCATTTGATTAAAGCATTATTAATCACACTGTTATGCTGTGTGCAATGAATGGCATGTTAGTCACTAACATGCTTTGGAAAGATTTGTATTGAAGTGCAGCAACTGCAGTCAACTGTCATATTTTTCATGCAATAATCCAATGACAAATGCAGTGCATGGCAGTTAAACTGCAAAATGACTGCAGCTAAAAAAAAAAAGAAAGCGGTTTGGTCTGGGACTTATGACATACTGCAGGTCATACAGTCTGACTGCCATCCTGCTTATACTGTCTAGTTGACCAAATGTCAGAGCCTCAGAGACTCCCTGTTGCGGCTTGGGCACCTGTGAGCTCGAACAAGGTAGAAGTCCGGAGAGTGCTTTCCTCATGGCGTCTGAGATTTATGGTCTGGACTTCTTGGTTGAGCAAGCAATGTGATAAGAACTAGAACGCAAATCTGATGTGTTTTCAGGTGACATCAATGAAGCAGGGCCTTAGTTAGGAATTGGATGTCACCATATGGATAAAAGAAAACAGGGTAAACATTTTTAGTTTATACAGCTTAATTACTAATTAATAACATAATTACTGGTACCCTTGGAAAAGATTAGCAAAAAGGCTATAGAAAATGTCATCATATACCAGCTTAACTATACATAAAAAAATATTGAAATCTAACCTTTCTTTTAGGTAAAACTGTGTAAAAAACTCATAGAAACACATTTTTTAAATTTTGATTGGAAATTTTTTCTATAGACAGATGAAAGTAGAGGCTTCAAATTGGCAAGACTGAAGTGTGAATAGCTTGTGGGTTTGGATGTGGCGTCTGCAGCAAAACAATATTGTCAAAAATGTATTACCCTTTTGCTGTGCTCTCACAGACCCATTGATATTTATTACACTCTTGCTGTGCTCTCACAGACCCATTGATTAGTCAGTGAGCAAATCATGTCACTCCATGACTCAATGAATGGCCTGTTGGGTGAATGAACAAAACTTTTAAACTGTGCACAATCTTGATCCCCGAGAAAATCATTTGGCTGTCCTTGTTCCCAGAACCTAAAACCAAGGAGTTCAAAAATATATATCAGCCTTTAGTACAGAGAACTATCAGAAAGTATCAAATTGGGGTACTTCTCTATTTCACTGACGTTATAGTTGGACTTGTTCCATCCACCCATTTCCAGGCCTCTTCCTGCTCTGAGTCAGTCAGACCAATCCAGAACTTCAGATTGTCACCCAAACCATTAAGAAACAACTGGCATAAAACATTTGGTTAGTTAATCGTTTGTGTATGCGTGTGTGTGCGTGTGTGTGTGCGTGCGTCTTCACTCATATCTCACCTGTTCCTCTTTGCTGTCTATGATCACCAGGTCTGATTCTTCCCTTATGCAATTTTCTCTGCTCTCATTCCAGTTTTTCTTTACAGAAGAAAGATAATAACATCCAGACTTTAATCTCTTCCAACCAACAGGACAGCATCCTGAAGAAGCAATGCATACAGGAGATCATGTTGAGCAGTGGTGTGGCCTGGTGGTTAGAGCATCTGAACAGCAACCAGAAGCAGCTTAAACTGAATCCCCGAGGTGGCAATGTGAACAAGTTTGGTCCCTGAGCAAGGAAATAAAACCTAATTTCTCCCAGATTGTTTCTGAAAACGTCAATGTGTTCTCAGTCATATGTACCTGGTAAAAATAATTAAGGTGTTCTTGTTCAACAGTATGTTATATCGTAATCATTAAGGGTGTGGCGATACACTTAACTCACGAGACGAGACGATACACGATATTGGGTTCACGAGAACGAGACAATATTTTAACACTATTTTTAAGAAATCTTCAATGACGAAATATATGACTGGAATAATAGTATTTTATTCGACTGAAAGTCACAAAATGCAAAACAATGCATGTGCATTTTGAAATGTTTTATTAACTAATCATCTGGTAATGAATGTCCCTTCAGTTCTACTTTCTGAGTATGAGTTATCATTATGCAGTAAAAGATATGCAAGCACTGTAAATGTTTTTGCCACAAACTCAACTGACTGGCTTCTCTCCTGTATGATTTCACATGAGAAAACGCTGATGTCTGTTGTTATTGCCATGGCTCTAGCACTTGACTGTGGAATTTGAGATGCAAAGGCATTTGTCAGCGTTGTCTGGCCTTTCAGTGTTTTCTTCACAGGTGCGGTTGATTTTAGTTGAGAGCTGTGGTGGTTCAGTAGTGGTCTTGGCATAGTGCTTGTGTTAGCCACGGTGTACGGCACTATTTTCTTACAGTTCTTACATGTTGTTTCTATCTTGTCTGTCACTCTGTCGCCATTTCCACTGGGTACGAGGGATGGACACAGATAGTAGAATATATTCGAATACCCTAAATTAATTTCGTATTTGAGTTCTCGTGTGTGTATTCAATTTTGCCCCCCCATTTTTTTATGTATATGTATTTTTTTGGTTGAAATCAATAGACCTGAATATTATTTTTGAAAATACTATTATCTGCTATCGATCTACGACGAAATACCATGACATTTGAAAAAAGTATATGTTTTTAAGTTGTGTTATAACATGCGCATGTTCACATGTGTTTGTGGTTTACAATCGTCAGTCAAAGTGGTAGTACATGTAGTGTGGTGGGGTCGAGTCAGTCAGAATGAAGCAAATGTTAGCAAGTGGATGGAAGTTAACTAATTCAAGGGAAGATGGAATATATTTACTGAATTAATGTTACCTACGGAAAAATATTTGGCCAAAAAACGTTACATAAATTTCAGCTGTGGAATTGAGTTTTCACGTTTCGTCATGGCATATGGGATCGCCCACTTGGCGGGCAAAACAAACTTTCCTTCCACTGCCCTCCATCGACAACTCCACAACTTCCACAAGTTATACATCAAAATGCCAGATAGTTGCAGTTCCATTAGATGCGCTAACCGCATATATATTGTATTTGCAATCATATCTACATGTAATCATTGTAATGAATGACATGATCAGTTTTCATCTGCACCACTGCAACCAACTCCAATGGCCTAGCTAACGTTAGTGAGGCTAGCTAAACCTCTCTTGTTAAACACACAGCGTTAGCTAAGTTAATAACAAAGTTAATACAGGAGAAAAACGCTCCAATCCAACCTCCACAATATTGGCTGCACTGCGCTACAATGACCACTCATAGAACCACCGTTAAAGTATTTTGGGTTCATTTGCATTAAACTTCGCTTTGATAATAAAGAATTTATTTTCCTTCACCTCCCAAACAATTGCATTATTGACCCACCCTGATCGAATGTACAGATAGCTCTCTGTACTTTTGTTTGCTTTCATTTTCTTAGCAGTGTAAGGCGGGGGCAGTGTTGGCAGATGTTGCAGATTCCCGCAAAATTGGGCTTGTGTATGTGGGCAAAAATGGGCTTGGGCGGGTCGATTTACAGGTAGGGTTGTATAGAAAAAATAGGGTTTGGGTGTTTTTTTTTGTGGAGTCAGCGAGTGATTGGGCGGTTTACAGTCAATGAAATCTGGCAACAGTGGGCAGGGGATGGATTCTCCAGAAGGTATACTGTATGTACAAATCCTCAAAGTTCAGCTACATTTTTTCTGTTTTTATGTCACGTCCTGGCTATGCCCCTAGCCATCTCTGCACTGGGCTAGGGCCATAGTCAGGACAGGATGGAAGGTGGCCCCTCTAGCCACCTCCGATCCTTTTTGGCTCCCCAATTGGAGGCAGGTGTAGATCGTTGCCTCCAATTGGGGACCCTATATATATTTTCTGTGTGGCCACACCCGGTGTGGTTCATTTTGGTTT
>JACXGI010014953.1:0-18223 GCA_016801175.1 Esox masquinongy | reverse complement strand
CCAAAACAGACAGGACCAGAACAGACAGGACCAGAACAAACAGAACCAGGACAGACACAACCAGAACAAATAGAACCAGAACAGACACAACCAGAACAGACAGAACCAGAACAAACAGGACCAGAACTTACAGAACCAGAACAGACACAACCAAAACAGACAGGACCAGAACAGACAGGACCAGAACAAACAGAACCAGAACAGACACAACCAGAACAAATAGAACCAGAACAGACACAACCAGAACAGACACAACCAGAACAGACAGGACACTGCCTGGTGGTGCCACTACTTGTGTGCTGCTGGGCTCTGGGCTCCCTCTACAGCCTCTGTCTAGCTAGACACCCAGGCATCTAATTACATTTGGGGAGTAAATGCATAGAGGGAGAGGGGATTTAAATGTCCCGTCTGCCTGCCCAGCCACAGCTGTCCCCCTCCTGCCTCTACACTGCATGTCATTGGGGATTTATTTACCCAACACTTCCGCGAGAGCGTGGCCAGAGTCAGTGTCAGACATGTTGGCTTTTGACTTAGCTGAGGTTTATCCGGGCGGGTTCTGAGAGTGGCTGCTGGGTGATGGGCTGTCTCAGACTGGGTGCGAAGAGCTGAGCAGAAGGATTGAGAGAAGGACTGGTAAGCAGACATGTCTCTGCGCTATGTGAACGTAGAGACAGTCACAAGTGGATATGAACAATAATAAGACTTTTTGAGGACAATGCATGCTGAAAGTGTACAGGTCATTCGTCATGTCTGCTCTTACCCGTCACCAATATATTTTTTTAACCATCAGAAAGCTCATGCGTTAGTTCCCTCCACTCCGTTCCCTCCACAGGCTGATTGAGCTGGGACCAGGTGAGTCCCAGGAGTAAAAAGGCTCCAGTGCATTTTTCACCTCCCTTCAAAACCGCACATGCAGTTTTCCTTAGGCCCCGAATTTTTTTTTTTAAGATATCGAAAAAGGGACAGGGGACAGAACAGGAGAAGGAGAGAAATGGATTTAGTGGTGTTTACTGTAAACAAGCTTTCCTTCCATCCTCACAATTTATCCAGAGCTGCACTATCCCTCTCTCTCTCCCTCTTTCTCTCTCTCTCTCTCTCTATATATATATATATATATATATTTATACACACACACACACACACACACACACACAGTACAAGTCAAGTTTGGACACACCCGTTCACTTGTGCATGTATATTAAACATACTGTCTACCTGGCTCCAGACACACTGGGACTCTCCCTCAGCCTCACCTCTCACGTCATCATGGGGCAACAAAGTTTAACAATTGAATCTAAAGGAATGGTCTCTCCCTCAGTATCCCAGAGATCTGATTTGATCTGAGCATCTGTCCAAACCTATTAAACGTGAAGGGTTTGTTATTGTGGATGCATTTCAGAAAGCTGCATTAAGGCTCTCATTCATCTCTGAGACTGGGGGGAATAAGGCCCGCTGTCTGACTGTACCTGAGGGCCATCACTCTTCATTCCTGTCTGTCTGTGTCTGTCCGTCTGTGTCTGTCTCTGTCTGTCTGTGTGTCTGTTTGTCTGTGTGTCTGTCTGTCTGTCTGTGTGTCTGTCTGTCTGTCTGTCTGTGTCTGTGTTTGCAACAGGACATTAATCGGGGCTTTCACATCTGACCTACCATCTTTCTCTCTCTATCTCATTCTCTTTGCCTTTCACTCTCCGAGGTCCATTCTCTCTGTAGTCTGTATCTTTTATGTAAGGGAAACGTATTCTGTATGTCAGTCCTGGGTTGTCCAACCATTTTAGGTGACAGGTATTGCTTCCAGACCTAGTATGATCTCTGGGGTTGTTCCACTGTCCTTGACTAACCCTGTATTGGGACCTATTAGATTGGCTCCCAGGCTGCCTATGACTGTGTTCTATCCTCAACGCCAGCAGTAACTGGCGTTGAAGAGTTCAGTAACTGAACTCTTCACTTTCCACTACTAACCCAGTCCTCAGGTAACTGAACTCTTCACTTTCCACTACTAATTCAGTCCTCAGGTAACTGAACTCTTCTCTGTATTTTCCCCCATTTCATTTCTCTTCCCACATGGTAGAGGGCTGCTATGAGTTTTTGGGTAAGGAGAGTGTTTGCTGGACATGTCACCCCAGCTGGTCCAGACTTCCAGCTAACAACCATCAGTGGTGAAGCATCCGTGTTACGTTCTGTTAGTTAAAAGGCCTGACATGTTTACCTAAAAAGATTGTACTGAGAAAACAATGCTGTCCTTTAACAGCATTACAGCGGTTCACAACACATTATTTTTTTGGCTTTTCTTTGTCAGAGATTGGTTCTTTTTCCTTCTATACTGGATCTTAAGTAGAACTCTGAGCCCAGCCATGTGCTGACAGACTCAGACCTTACACTGACTTTCACCTAGCTATCCTGTTACACCAAGGGCATAATCATTTACCAAACAGCAGTGCAGCAGCAATGCTTTTCTCTGAGAGTCAGTGTCTCAGAGAAGGTGTCTAACATGTTCTACAGCCCTGATGTGCCCACGGTATAGTTACTTTTCACCCAGAGTTACAGACACATATCAGTAAACACAGGTCTTCCACTAGAGGTTAAACAATACTGACATCCTTCCCTGAGAGGACTGTTACCTCTCTACCCTCTCTAACTTCCTCATTCACCTCCTCCCTCTTGTTTTGTCTAGAGGGTTAGCTTGAAATATCATCTCCACCCCAATTGAATGGCAAAGTCAGATTTTCCAGCAAGACCAACTGCGACCTTCTGGCCAATTTTACTCTCCACTTCTCCCATTTCTTCCTCTCCAGTGACTCTTCGCCACCGGACTGACACACACACACAGACACACACACGCAACACACACACGCACACACAGAGACACAGACATGCAACACACACATATGCACACGCACATGCACACACCGACACTCAACGTAGACACACACACACACACACACACACACACAGACACGCAACACACAGACACACAACACACACACACACACACACACACACACACACAGACAGACAGACTGACAGTAATAATACTGCCTTTTTGAGTGCATATAGTTAATTGGGACACATATGTTTGTTTGTTGCTGTGTGTGAGTGAGTGTATATGTGGAGTTGACTGTGTGCCGTGACTCACTCTAGTATGACCACAAATGATCCCCCATTTGCTTGGCACCATTACACATGACTAAACCCACAGCTCAGGAAAAGAAATGCACATTCCATCCAGCCAGAGAACAGCGTGTAGGAATGTCACTGGCTCGGTGTCGGTGTTGGTGAGAGCATGTGTGCATATCCATGTGCTCATCCCGAGGTCTCGTCAGTGTGCAAGTGGAGATGTTGTCATGAAGTGTCCTTACCCATCAAATGTCCTTACCCATGAAGTGTCCTTACCCATGAAGTGTCCTTACCCATGAAGTGTCCTTACCCATGAAGTGACCTTACCCATGAAGTGACCTTACCCATGAATTGACCTTAGCCATGAAGTGACCTTACCCACGAAGTGTCCTTACCCATGAAGTGACCTTACCCATGAAGTGTCCTTACACATGAAGTGACCTTTGTGAACAATCAATCCTTTATGTGTGTGGCCTGAAGAGGCTGAAGGAATTGCCACACTCCCAGCCCTCTTGTTCCATGTGTCTTTTTCCTGGAGGTCACACAGTTAATGCTAATCTTTCTTTACTGGATAATATACAGTAAATTATCAAAATATGATTCTATTGAGAATCAGTTTGTTCCAAAATCAAAAATAGTATAAAATAATGCATTCTTCTTGTTAAAAACCAGTCTAATTACAGTGGCTTTCAAAATAATTCACGCCGCATGGACTTTTCCACATTTTATTGTGTTACAGCCTAAAATCCAAATTGATTTAATTAGGGGTTTTTGCCACTGATCAACACAAGTATGTCAAACTGAAAAGTTTATCTGCAAATTGTTCTAAATTAATTATAAATACAAAACAGAAAATAATTGATTGCATAAGTATTCACCCCCTTTTGTGAATATTTGTTAGAGGCACCTTTGAAAACAATTACAGTCATGAAGTATATTTGGTTTAGCCTCTACTAGTTTTGCACATCTGAACGCAGACATTTTTGCCGACATTGACCTTTTTCTAGCCACTCCAGTGTGGCGTTGGTTGTGTGTTTGGGGTCATTCCCCTGCTGGAAGAGGAATCTTTTTTTTGCAGGTTCAGCAGGTTTTCTTTTAGGATTTCTGTGTGTACCTTACAGCATTCATTTTGTCCTCTATGTTGCCCTCTATCTTCCAGGCCTTGACACGGAGAAGCATCCCCATAGCAATGATGCTGCCACCACCATGCTTCACGTTGAGATGGTGTTCTCAGGATGATGTGTGGTGTTTGGCATGTGTCTGACAGTACTTAGCGCTGAGGCCAGAAAGCGCTATTTTGGCCTCATCAGACCATAGGATATTCTTCCACTTGGTCTCAGAGTCTGAGGGACTGTGGGAACTCCTAGGGACAGATGTTTTTAACCTGAAATCATGTGAAACACCTTGATGCACAGAGGAGGACTCCATTCAACTAATTACGTGACTTTTAAAGACAATTGGTTGCATTACAGCTTGTTTAGGTATGTCAAGCTGTAATGTGTCAAAGCAAAGAGGGTGAATACTTATGCAATTATTATTATTAATTATGTTCTGTTTTATATTTGTAATTAATTTTGAAAAATGTGCCGATTTTATTTTTCACTTTTATATTATTAACATTGCTTGTGTTGACCAATGGCAAAAACTCCTAATTAAATCAGTTCTGTTTTGATGTTTTAACACAATAAATTGAGCCACTGTAAGCCCTTAATTTGCAATATCTGTTTGGCTAAAATGGGTAGTTGTTTTGAGATGGTCGTATTATGGATCAGTCATTCTGGTTTAGGACATGTTATTGAAGTCCCCTTCAAGTGGATGTACTCCTTTGGTAGAGAAAAGCAAAATGGCTGTATAAAATGAAACATGCGGGTAAGAGAACTGGGGCTCTTTAAGGTCAGCAGAAACATGAATCCTACAAAGTTCCAGGATATTTTACTCAAAAACCTGGTTGCCTCTGAGAGGAGGCTGAAACTTAAAGTCAGTAAAGAAATAGTTAATTGACCATAAAATCAACATTTTGTAATGGCCATCTCTGTCTCTGACTTAACTCACATTAAAAACCTGTGGTTTGAATTGAAGAGAACAATCCATTAATGCAAAATTAAGGATCTCAACAATCTGGGAAGATTCTGTACGGAGGAATTGTCTAAGATCCTATTGTCATACAAAGCTATAGGAAAAAACTTAGTGCTACTTTAAACTTAGTGCAGCCTTTGCTGCTATTGCACATATCAACTGATTGAATAACCCATTTGGACACAACTAAATAGATGTATAAAAAGATGTGTGGTCTGGGAGTTTTATTTAAAGGCATGCCAATGCATTGGCTTAAATATGGCAAATGGGTTTCATTGTGTGCACCTTTGTTTTTCTACATAGAAACACACATGCAGTACACAGATCCGGGTCTCCTGGCCATGCTTCCTGGCTCTCATTACCACACATGCAGTACACAGAGCCAGGTCTCCTGGCCATGCTTCCTGGCTCTCATTACCACACATGCAGTACACAGATCCGGGTCTCCTGGCCATGCTTCCTGGCTCTCATTACCACGCATGCAGTACACAGATCCAGGTCTCCTGGCCATGCTTCCTGGCTCTCATTACCACACATGCAGTACACAGATCCAGGTCTCCTGGGCATGCTTCCTGGCTCTCATTACCACACATGCAGTACACAGGTCCAGGTCTACTGGCCATGCTTCCTGGCTCTCATTACCACACATGCAGTACACAGGTTCAGGTCTTTTGGCCATGCTTCCTGGTTCTCATTACCACACATGCACATTTGTCATTGTTTGAGCAGCGGTACATGGCCTACCTTCTGAATTCTGAAGCTTGGGTGTGTGCACTAATGCTGTGTTAATTATAAGCTAAACCGTTTGGTGCTGTACAGCCATTTGGTGAGTATTGTCTGGTCTGTGTCCTCTCATATTTCACGAAACGCCAACATTTCACAAGCCCCATGCTATTCAACAGGTGAATAGCTTACACT
Organism: Esox masquinongy; assembly: GCA_016801175.1. Taxonomy (NCBI): domain Eukaryota; kingdom Metazoa; phylum Chordata; class Actinopteri; order Esociformes; family Esocidae; genus Esox; species Esox masquinongy. Next base: position 12,118 of record JACXGI010014953.1, on the reverse strand, counting down.
GGTGTATTGAGGAAAGCCAGACGGCCACAAACAGGTCATGTTTTTTTTTAACAGTCTGGGAGCTATTTAATATATCATTGCTGAGGCAGTTGAATATATTTTAAAAGTGACATACTTGAGATTTTTCCCCATTATGAAAGATAAATGAATAACAAGAACATTATACGTGATTAAAAATAAATGTCGCCTTCCCAGACTCCACTTAATAGAGGAGACCCACTCTTGACTTTCTACATCGTCCACCAGTTTTCAACAGCTATCAACACAAAACATTTTTTTACTGAAAATATATCTCACAGCAATTTAGATAGTTGCCTTCATAATATTGTGCATGTTTTCTCAAATGAACACCAATTTAAAGATTTTTTGCGATCAGTAAATAACACTTTCTGCATTGGCTGCTTGCCTCAGCCTAAACACAGCGTTTCCATTTTGACAACAGTGCCATGCCAGGAGAGTGAAATCAATAGGCCAGTATCACAGCCAAGTCAGCCATCATTCCACTATTAATGTACATATATTATGGACATTTATTACATTTTGGCTCAATATCAAATCGAAGACCGAGGATCTGGAGTCATATTTGGGGTGCCTTTTTTGACAATGCCAAAGCATCATCTAATCTCTTTACAGATCTGTAATGGGTTCATTTGGATCCAAAAATGTATTTCTCTTTGCCTTGCTGCTGTACCTTAGTTGTAATAACTAAATAATATTTCACCATAAGAACAACATCTAAGATGGATTGAGCTTGATTATGCTGAACCATTCATCCGAGCTGCTGTTAATTGTGACCTCATGTTAGCACAGTAAGAAAGTCCTTGATTCACTTCTTTCTAAAGATGATGAGGAAGGTAACAATAATTATAAGGTAATGGCATGTGAGATGTGAGGAGATTACTGGACATGGAAATGGTGTTTGTTATGACTAGTATTCTTCTGAGGGTAGTAGCAAACATGGTACCATGTATATTTCTTTTGTCTTGACTGAGGTGACTTACATGGACCATTATTGGCTTACAGCCCACTGTGAGAAGTGCCCCCTGCAGACAGCTCTGTCTGGGGGGAGCGAGAGAGCAGCCAGCCACAGCTGTAAGGGTCCTCGCTTGGCAGAGCACAGCCACTGCCTGCTTAAAAAAGCAGAAGGTTTTGATATGGCATGGAGGCAGTCATTTGCCTGATCTAATGGTGGGTCCCAGAGGATCCACACCAGTGTGCAGAAACACAGAGAGACAAAAAAAACAGAGTGATGGTGAGAGAGTGGGAGAGATTGAGTAAGAGAGAGATGGAGAGAATAGGGGTCCATACTCATAAAGACCTCTAAATATTTGATCTTCCTCTAACCTCCCCTGATTTACATAGGTATGATCAGCTTCTCTCCTCTCTTATCTCCTCTCCTCAGTCTTTTATTTCAGTTGAGATGTTTCCTTGACTGTCGAAATGCATCTGCAGGTGAATTTAGTTCTGAAGACATCCTCACATAGTCTGTCATGTTTCAAACTAAAAGCCATCTTGCCTTTTATGTACTCCTCTCTTCCAGCCCACTCATCTCTCATCTCCTCCATCAGGCTCCGAGCTCTGGGCGCAGCCTGCCTGTGTTCTTTCCTCTTTAGCCTGGATCCCAGCTCGTTAGAGAGACACTAGAGCATTCTCCTCTTCACCTTCCTTCTGCACTGCTGCCTAATTAACTACATATCAGTGTGAGTGTGTGTGTGTGTGTGTGTGTGTGTGTAGACTCGAGCTGGATATTTTTTATTTGCATTATTTATCTCTTTCAAATACTAACCAGATTCTTATTTTGATGCATGGTTTATTTTAATTTGTAGTAGATATGCAGTGATGGCGGACAGCAATCAGTATCTACACGAAATGTAAAAATCGAATCGGCTGATTGATTTCAAGTGGACTGTTATTTCCGTCTGATTGCTTTCATCAGAATAGGCTTCAAATCTGCTTCAGTAATTTTTATTATACATTTTTTGTCTTGTTTTATTGTTATTATTTATTCACTGTTGCAGTTTTGTTGATAGTATAATACCTTATTGACTACATTTATATCCAATAATTCTATAATGTACAATTACAGAAAGAGAATGTGTATGTATTTGATTTCTTTTATGCCAGGGTGCACAGGTACAGAAATGAGAACACACCAGTACCAGCAGATTGTGTTCTATGAATACTGGCTATTGGTATAGCTAAGTTAATTTGTGTATTTGGTTATTTAATTTGTATTGTATTTGCATACTTGGGTTTATGATGAGATTTGTAGTGTATGTGGAAGAGTGTGTGTGTGTGTGCGCGCGCGCGCACGCGCGCGTGTTGGCAGGTTGACGGAGGTGTTCTCACCTCCGATGTAATGGAATCAACAATGATTGCTTTCTCCTCTCTCTATATATAATCCCATTAACATCATTCTATTGGAGTAAAGCCTTCGTCTGACCAGCACAGGCCACCTTCAAATCCCACTCCCAGGACAGAGAACCAACCAACACCTCTTTAACAACAACCAATCCCTCCGGTTGTCCCCCTGTTTGTTTTTCTCTGTCTCAACCACTGGAGAATCATTGTCATCATATCATAGATTTTTGCAGAAATGTGTGTGTGTGTATATATATATATGTTTATTGACTGTGTGTGTGTGTGTATATATATATATATGTATATTTATCAAATGTATCAAATGCATTCCTTAAAGAAGCTTTAAAGAAGCATCAGTTGTTAACGAAGTGTTACACGCACCTAACGTAAGACTCCAAAAAGCCAGCAATACTGTGTACAGACAAGGGACAACTCCCTGGAAAGATAAGTACGGGTTAGGATTACTTGGTATGTAGTACATAGTAACTGTCTAAATGCAGCAGACTAATACTCATTGAGCAGTGCATAACCACTTCCTATCTGTTCCTGACCACATTCACATTAAAAACATATCATGGTCTGTAGGCCGGCAGTATGATTTATGGCCATTGCAGAAAATCTCAGTGACCAGGATCTTTCCAGCACGGCCTCCATGTTTTTTGACTGTAATATGTTTATTGACTGTTGCTAGGTGTGTCTGTAACACGGACCCGGGTGGGTAATATGTTTATTGACTGTTGCTAGGTGTGTCTGTAACACGGACCCGGGTGGGTAATATGTTTATTGACTGTTGCTAGGTGTGTCTGTAACACGGACCCGGGTGGGTAATATGTTTATTGACTGTTGCTAGGTGTGTCTGTAACACAGACCCGGGTGGGTAATATGTTTTCACCAGGGTCGTTCCTGATATGGATAAGACAGTGTCAGTACACAGACAGCTTAGTGCTCTAATCATGACAGCAACAGGCAGCTGGGGGCTTTTAGAGGTGTAGCTCTGGGAAAAGGCTTTTCTCTAAGCAGCGGGTGACAGTGTGCACGCTGGCCCATGTTTCTGCCTGTTTGGCAGCATCTGGCCTGGTGGACATGGCTGGATGTGGCTGACTCCCCTACTGCCCGCTGGGCTGTAATCAAACCACTCAGGTTCCCATGGAAACCACGTCCATCCTCCCAGGCCTGCTGCCAGGCGATGGTGACGATGGCAGTCGGTACAGGGCCGTTTGGGGTTGTGTTAAGTGAAGTACCGAAGGACCTGACGGGAGAGGCAACTTCACACAGGTGAACAGCAACGTTTTAACCACTGGAAGTCAACAAAGCCGAGCAGTTCTCTCGCTTGGGTTGTTACTGGCCATGATATAACACACGCAGACACATACTGCACGACGTGCTGTAATGTCCACTAGATGCAGCTGACATTGGAGTATCAGCGAGGGATGTGTAACAATGTCCCGCTATATCTTGTGAAAACGGATTCATGCTTTTTAGCCAAGTGCTTCAGATTACCATGTTATCACAGCCCGTCCTCGGGGGGGCTGCACCAGGTTACTTTTCATTACGGGGACGCTCGGCACAAAATGTTTGCTGATAAGAGTCAAGAGTTTATCTACAGTTTATAAAGGCTGATGCTTCGATTAATCCAATCAGCTCACATCCGGAGAAGGGCCGGACTCTGTAAACCCAATCAGATCTGACTGCTCAGATGGAGGGAGAGAACTGGGGCAGACAGAGGGAGAAGGGGAAGGAGAGAGGGAAGTGAAGGAAAGAAAAGAAATGGAATCAAATTAGAACTGTCAAATGTTTCAGGGAAATGTTCCCTTCGTGGACTGTAGTCAGGACTGGCTTTAAAATGGGTAGGTCTGTCTGTCCAGCCATCTGCCATTCCGTCCTGTGGCCTAACAGAGCACATCTACAGTGGCAGGCAGGACTGGCTCCTCCACATCTCTACATCAACTCTATCTGGGAAGAACGTGCAGCGTTGCAGTCTCACTTTAAGGGGCACTGATCACAAGCACAACTCATCTCAAGTTTGGAGAAAGATTGCTTGCTCTCTCCGCCGCACACTCTTTCACTGTGGTTCTTCCTCTGTTGTGCTCTCTGTCTCTCTTGTCTAACTTATTTTCAGAGAGACAGAGAGCGGAGGAATCCTCTCAGTTTCTCTGCTCACAGAGTGGAAGTTGGTGAGATGGAGAGAAACAGAGCTTCAAAAGGCACATGTAATTGAGCAGCCCTAGATACGCTATCTGAGAACATGAAACAGTAACAGTTGTGACGGGGGGTAATTGCCTCATTGGACCCGTATAATGTCTTGTTGAGGCTTTAAACTCCAGCAAACTGCTGGAAGTCCTTATGTCGGCAGGTAATAGGTTCCAGCCATCATCAGTCCTGTGAAATGAAAGATAGCACTGCTGTGTGTCTCTGTGCATGTGTGTCTTTATGTGTCTGTGTGTGTCTGCGTCTTTGTGTGTCTGTGTTTGTGTGTGTACAGGAAGGATGAAGTATGAACGATAGAAATGATATATGTGTTTGATGCTTTGTGTGTGCCGGTATGAGTAAGTGTTTTTACTGTAAAAAAATGTTCTTACGTTATACGTTTATTGTGTTTTTTTATTAATTCATGGAGCTCAGTGAAAGCAATGTTTTCATTATGCATTCTTGGAGCAATGGTACTGTGAAACTCTATCTCCATTTCTCTCTCTCTCTGTGGGAGAAGGAATTACCCCCTAATATCTTCACTAAATTACTTCTTGTAGTGTTTATGGATTCATGGCGTGATTTAAAAGTCCTGTGTTTTGCTGTTATACTCAATGGGCTAACTCGGGCTGTGGCATTTTTATGCATAATAAATTGTTTTTTCAGATGTGTTGAAATTGATACAAGCATATATAATAGTGACCTGATCACTGTTGAGGCCCATGCTTGTTAATGACAACACAGAACTAAGTGTCAGCACACAGAACAGCACGCAGCTAATAAGAATCCATCAATGTAGTTCTGTTTGACTTCCCAGTCATCTCCTTTGTTATCTCAGACTGCACTCAGTGTAACCCCAAGCATCCATGTCATAGACTCTCCCAGCAGAAGTGTGGCCTTAATTGTCCCTGACCCCCATCCAACCCCTTACCTCCTGTTCTGTAGGATGCAGAGAGAGAGAAAGAGAGAGAGAGAGAGAGAGAGAGAGAGGGAGACCTTAGGAAGGACGTGTGTTATTTGCTCTGCTCTGCCATTAATGAAACATCTGTCCACTCAAAGACAGCCACCCCCAATTCCCAGCTGTTTACCCTCTCTATAAACAGCTAATAAGCCTTCAATGAGTGTGTCACTTAGGGTACCAGGCCTGCTCTGTTTCACACCATTCCACCCCACAACTTTATTACATGTAAACCTATTCACGCAGGTATATGTGGCGAAAGCAGAAAGATCCCATTGTGGATGATCATAAAAATAGGCTGCAGCATTGTCCCGGCATCAGACTTTGAGAGAGGTGTTGCCAGTGGTGAATAGATCAGGAGACCCAGTGAGTCAGTTTATCAGTCAATAGGTCTGTCTCGCACCCACTGCCAAAGAGGGAAATTAAGCCCCTCTACTCTCCCCCTGATTAACTGGCTCTTTGTTCCTTTAGTGGTGGCGCTCGCCATGAAGCAGATTGCAGTGGGTGAACTGTGGGCTTTAAAAACAGCCTGCCACTGTGCTAATCTGCATCAGGGTTTACCACCCTCTCATCGCGGAAAGGAAGCAAAGCATTTTGTTTGTTGTTTGGTACTTAAAGCAGCATTGCTTCAAAGAGATTTGGGAGTTAAGATTTTAACAATGTTTTTTCTATACTTTGTGGAATGGGATGCCAAGAGATCGGGGTGGTATTGTGTGCAAAAGCAACTGTCTCACTTTAATATTAGCAGAATTTGGGTCAGTTTCATGATGCGTTGGTTTATAAAATCACCTCCAAAATGGTTGACAATGTCAATAAAGATGAACAAGAGCAGTTGCATGAAATAAACAACATATGAGCTATATTGTCATTTTCCAACATGTGGAATATATTGTTAATGTTTGAGGATCAGACTAAATTATTTGAAGTTATTTGCCTTTATCCATGGTGGGGAAAAATGACAAATGGAATTTTTCATGTGTGTTACCAAATTTTTCTATTCTAGTTAAACAACAAGCTATGGAAGGCCATAATACAGTTAAGACATGTACCTTAACATAGTACAATGGTAATGTAGATTTAATCTTCTTTGATTTTATTTATAACAGTCCTTAGGGGTGCTCATCATTTCGACTTAAAAAAATCATTTTTGTTAAAGATGTTTTAAAATAGTATTTGTTTCCCATATTCTTAGCACAAAATAAAGCTCATTACCAGTCGTGTTTGTTTTATATACAGTAGCCTTTTTTAATCACTGTGATCAAGTTTTCCCATAATTTTGGAGGTGACATATGTTTTACTATGTGACCTTCATTTCTTGCCTGACGTGTCTGTGTTGTTTCTGTGTGTCTCCAGGCAGCTTCTATGGCCCTGAGCAGCCTGGGACATGTGTACACAGCCATTGGAGACTACCCTAATGCCCTGGCCAGCCACAAGCAGTGTGTTCTACTGGCCAAGCAGTCCAAGGACCAGCTGTCAGAGGCCCGGGAGCTCGGCAACATGGGTGCCGTCTACATCGCCATGGGTGACTTTAAAAATGCCGTCCAGTGCCACGAGCAGCACCTGGGCATCGCCAAAGCCCTGGTCAACAAGAGGGAGGAGGCCCGCGCTTATAGCAACCTGGGCAGCGCCTACCACTACCACCGCAACTTCGACAAGGCCATGTCCTACCACACTCACGTCCTGGAGCTGGCCCAGGAGCTGGAGGAGCAGCCCATTGAGATGAGGGCATACGCCGGCCTGGGTCACGCCGCACGCTGCATGCAGGACCTGGAAAGAGCCAAGCAGTACCACCAGCAGCAGCTGGCCATCGCTGAGGGCCTGAAGGACAGGGCTGCAGAGGGAAGGGCTTCCTCCAACCTGGGTACGTATGTCTCAACACTGGGGACGCGGGTGGGTGGCGCTGGGTGGTGTTGGGTGGTTTACTGGGTTAAGATCATGTGAATCTACAGTTGTGCTCAAAAGTTTGCATATCCTTGGAGAATTGGTAATATATGTACCATTTGTAAAGAAAACATGATTGAGCAGGCAAAACACGTGTTTTATTTCTTATGGGATTCACATTCAGCTGTAGGTCATAACAGAATGGCACAATCATAAAACAAAACAAAAAAAATGAACTGACCCCTGTTCAAAAGTCTGCACACCCTTAGTTCTTAATATTTTGTATTGCCCCCTTTAGCATCAATGACAGCGTGCAGTCTTTTGTAATAGTTGTCTATTGCTGCATTTGCACTGGTGCCAAACACTAAAGACCAGATTTTTTTCTGTTTCCACTGACACGGGCCAGGGCCAGTCAGCCACTAGGCCGTGGCCGAGTAGCCTGGCTCTCACTTGGTGCCAAGCCCCGGACTTTAGGACTTAGGGCGGGGTTTGCGGATTGACGCGTGACGAAGTGTGAAAACGCGGCATGTTGTTCTATTCAAATGGCGATGTGTATCTTTTGCTATAGGCTTCTCGTAATGGTTTACATCCGATCTAACAAACAGATCCCTGATAAAATAAAGAAAATAAAGCAATAGTACAGGGCAGCAAAGACTCACAACGGAAAGAGTTGGAACGACCGAAGGTGGTACGATACCATTGACTCAATAGAAAACTCCGCATGTTGTGCTATTCGAATAGCGATGTGTATCATTTGCTAAGTCTTTAGGCTTCTCGTAGTGGTTTTCATCCGGTGTAACAAACAGATGCCTGACAAAATAAAGAAAATGAAGCAACAGTACAGGGAAGCAAAGACTCAGAATGGAAAGCGTTGGGACGACCGAATGTGGTACGATACCACTGACTCAATAGAAAAACGGAGCGCTGAGACCGAGACGTTGCCTGCAGACCCTATTACAACATAAAATTACCTCAGAATTCTCCCAAATCCTTCTATTAAAGGTAGATAGTTTTGACAAAATACTTATCAAACTAAATAATGAATACACTGGCTTACACAAGTGTTACGAGTGTAGGTGGAGAAGGAGCCGGTCGCAGGAGTTTGAGGAAGAGATTCGTTTTATTACTTAAGTTCAAACGCCGTACTGTAAACAACCTGAGCATGGCGTTATTGTTTATTTTATTTTACTACCAGAAAAATATCGCCTTTTATTTTTCGTAATCGGAAAACTAAATCGTGGTGATAGTTTCCTCCTCCCTCCCCACCTGAGCCCCTCCTTAAGTCCTTGATACCAAATGTATAGTGGAAACAGGAAAGTCGGGAGCCAACAATAGCATAAATCACCGGTGTGACACTGGTGCCGGGGTAAAGCACCAGTGGAAACGCAGCATATAAGGCCCTGAATTCTTGCAGGTGGTATAGCTGCCCATTTGTCTTGCCAAAATGCCTCCAGATCATACAAAGTCTTTGGTGGTCTTGCATGAACCGCACGTTTGAAATCTCCCCAGAGTGGCTTGATGATATTAAGGTCAGGAGACTGTGATGGCCACTCCAGAACCTTCACCTTTTTCTGCTGTAACCACAGGAGGGTCAACTTGGCCTTGTGCTTAGGGTCATTGTCGTGCTGGAAAGTCCAAGAGCGTCCCATGCGCAGCTTTCATGCAGAAGAATGCAAATTGTCTGCCAGTATTTTCTGATAGCATTCTGCATTCATCTTGCCATCAATTTTCACAAGATTCCCCATGCCTTTTGAGCTCACACACCCCCAAAACATCAGTGAGCCACCAACATGCTTAACAGTGGAGAAGGTATTCTGTTCACTATAGGCCTTGTTGACCCCTTCTCCAAACATAGTGCTTATGGTTGTGAAATTTACAGTGTGCCAGAAGCTGTGAGGTGTGTCAAGGTGTTGTCGGGCATATTGTAAGCGGGATTTTTTGTGGCATTGGTGCAGTAAATTTTTCTGGCAACTTGACCATGCAGCTCATGTTTGTTCAAGTTTCGTCATACTGTGCTCCTTGAAACCACCACACCGTCTTTATCCAGAGCAGCCTGTATTTCTCCTGTGGTTACCTGTGGGTTTTTCTTTTGTATCCTGAACAATTCTTCTGGCAGTTTTGGCTGAAGTCTTTCTTGGTCTACCTAACCTTGGCTTGGTATCAAGAATTTTCCACTTCTTAATAAGTGATTGAACAGTACTGACTGGCATTTGCAAGACTTTGGTTATCTTTTTATACCCTATTTCCATCTTTATAAAGTTCAATTTCCTTGTTACGCAAGTCTCTCCATGTGAGAGCTAACAAACCCATTGACTATTCATACACAGACACTAATTGCAATTTAAAAAGCCACAGGTATGGGAAATTCACCTTTAATTGCCATTTTCACCTGTGTTTGTCACCTTGTGTGTCTGTAACAAGGCCATTCGGGTGTTACATACATTCAAGGGTATGTAAACTTTTGATCAGGGCCATTTGGGTGTTTTCTTTTATCATTATGATTTAAAAAGTATTCAAACAACTATGTGATAATAAATGGCTTCATATGATTTCCATCCTTAAATAAAAGATTTTTTTGCGTGATCAGTCATATTTTCAAAATCAATGCCAAAATTTCACAATTTCTGCCAGGGTATGCGAACTTATAAGCAAAACTGTAAGCCATTCTCATTTCCTGGGTTTCATCTCATGGCTGACACATTCTGTTTCTTGTGTAGTGCTGTCTCATGAACAGTGTACCTCATAGTCTCTCGCGTTGAGGCCTTATCTTTTCTGATGAGCATGTGCGATAAGTTCCTGTGTTGAACTATAGGATGAAGAAACATCCGGTTGAAGTCTGGCAGGTAGAGGTGAACGTTTCCTGTTTTTTTGCTCTAGTCCAGGTCAGTGACCTGCAGAAGAGACAGAATGCTTCCTGACAATGAGCTTGGCAGGACGTGATCAGGACAGTGCAGAGGCAGTGCAGAGGCAGTGCAGAGACAGTGCAGAGACAGTGCAGAGACAGTGCAGAGACAGTGCAGAGATTGTGGTTTGCTTGTGATGGAGACGTTGTGCAGGGATGAAGGCAGAAACAGTATTCTCCCTCTATTTCAGCAGCCAATCTTTGATGGTGAGGGGAAATGCACATTCCTCTCATGTTGTCATTCCCTGATCCTGCCTCTTCATCCTGCCTGCCTCCTCTTCATGCTTCGTGTGTGTAGTGCCTCTCTTAACCTGTCTCTGTCCTAGACCACATTTATATACACGCTTTATGCCAGGTCGTTTGAGTGTTACGGACATTACATTTGCATGCAAAATCACAACTTGTATGTTTAGCAGAATTAACAAGTATGAACTGTTTATGTATATACCTCTTAGGCAGACTGTTGTGCCACCAACAAATGGACTTCTAATTATGGGCATGTTAGAGAAATTGATGTTATTGGAAACTTTATGCATTTTATAGAAATGGACAAGCTTTTTGGGGAGAATAATGGCACTAGGTTGTCATTTTCCATCATTCCTTTGGCGGGGATAATTGGTCATTATAGGTTTTATACCATCCATTATAATATTCACATATTGCAGATACCTTAGTAAATTACAGTACATTTTTACACATTTGTCATTTGGAATATCTTTAAAATATCAAAATGATTTACGATAAGGAACATGGTTTTAGTTTATGGTTTTGGCTGCTCAAGTTGTCTTTGGCATAGAATCTCTCTGCAATGTATTTTTTATGTCGATGGTCGTCAGAAATGTAACCGTTTTCATAAATGTTTAAATACTGTTGAAAAAGAAGCAGAAGTAGTAACTACAGTGACAACCAAGTCCATTGAACATCAGCAGTCAACTAAATGCATTGGACTACAGATGACAGTTTGCTATCTAGCTAAATCTGGTGCAATGACATCTTTTACACGGTCCCTGACAAATAAACAGATAAAACGTGTCCATGGTCTCGTCCACTGCAGTCATTTACCGCAGTGTTGTGTGATACAGGACACCTCTGCCTAGTCAGGGAGCTGAGATGTGATTGGTCAGGACAGTCGTCTCTGCATGGGCCCGGAGTCGACCGACAGTGTCAGAGTTATCACCGGCTGGGCTGTGATGGAGGGATGGAACACCGACATGGAACTATCACACTGTCACCGGATAAATGGAGCCCTTAAAAACCCTTTACATCTTCCATGGGAACACTCTGCACATTAATACCCACGCTGTTCTACCACCCCCCACCCCCCCCCAACAAGGACTTAATACAACCCACCAAATGAATCCTGGTTCTGTAGACAAATAATATAGAGAGAGGATGATTAAACAATATAAGAATCGATTGGTGCTCAAATGTAATTATTGTCCCGTTTTCAAAGCCCCAGTCATCTGACGGCCATAAACCCCCCCAAAATAAAATGCTTTGTAATGATTAGGTAACCTTGGCATTGCTGGCTAGTAAAATGATAGAAGGCAGTGTGACAGAGGATGGCTATTGAGTATCAGCAGAGGTCCATGACATGATGTACTACAGCCATCCAAAAGGTTGTTAAACTGACTCTAATGGACAATGAAGAGATAATGTATAATGATGACTTATTCCTGTCCTTAACACATTCACAACTGATAATGTAATAACTGACAATAATGTCATAGTAATAATGAAATCACTTAAAATGTAAATCCGAGCCCGCCATTCACGCAGTGTTCTCCTAGTCTGTCATTAACACAGTGTTCTCCTAGTCTGTCATTAAC